>SOPF01027504.1:74591-108895 GCA_012979155.1 Hypericum perforatum
ACCACAGAAGTTGATAATAATTTTCAAGATAAAGGTCAACAAAACTCGTATCATTTCTTAATTAATTTTTTTTGAAGAAGCATGTTAAAATTATCAAATTATTAGTTATACTAGTAGTGAGTTTATTAATATGCATAGAAACAATTAATGTATGAAGATTTAGATTGAACCCTCCAACCAGGCGAAATGCTTCTGGCTAATTAATTGCACTGAAAAGATCTATCATATAAATATATCTTATTGTTAAATTATAGTCACACATGAAATGCACGCTATATTCCAAATGGGTACCTGACTTAAATATTGAGTTATACATTACTTATAACCCAAGAAACTAAGATACCACATTAAACAGTATAAATGGGAACGTCCTCCTTAGTTACATCTCAGCGAGAGAGAGATAATTATACAATTAAATCTTTGACCATGGGAGACAAAATGACAAGTGATCATCATCATCAAGACGTGATATCGCTGATCAAAGCAGCATCAAGGGACGACGTGAACACATTGAACAGATTGATCGACGAAAGCCCAGATCTCATCTCAAGTTTCCCATGGAAAACTCACGGAACAACGCCCTTGCACGTATCAGCTTTCCATGGCCGCCTTCACTGCACCATGTCCCTGCTCAGAAACTGTCCCGGGTTGGCCAACGTGCCCGACTCATTCGGGCGGAACCCGCTCCATTTGGCATCCGCGGAGTGCCACGAGGAGGTAGTGAAGGCCTTGCTAAGTCATGCGAGCACTCGTGGGGACGAGGACGGTCTTGATCGTTGTGATCTTTGCTTGGCTCGAGACAAGGACGAAATGATACCGCTTCATTGGGCAGTAACGAGAGGGATAGTTCCTGTCATAACGGAGCTGGTAAACGCATGCCCTAAGTCTCTCAACGAGCTGTTGAAAGGTGACACGGTGTTGCACTTAGCTGTCAAATTTTACCAGCTTGAGGCATTGAAGGTGCTGGTTCATTTGGTTAGGAAGAATGAATATATTGGACTCTTGAGTGAGGGTAACCAAGAGGGCAACACCATTTTGCATTTAGCTGTCTCGCTTCAGCAAAAAAAGGTATGCAATCAATTCTCTCTCGTTTTAATTTATGCTTTTGTGATAGGTAAAATTGACCTCAGTGGTCAGTGCAAACATATTTTTGTGTAGCTTAGAATTGTTTTATTTCTTTTTCAGTAAGTGATGGGATTGCTTGTTTCTAGGTAGTAAGTTCTATCCAAATTTGTCTCTTTAATCTCTTGGTTTATAAAAAAACCTTGTGTGCAAAGCATGGGAAATTATTTGACTTAAAAAATATAAAAATTTATAGAACTCACATTTCTAGAACTGAATCTTTTGTTATTTGATTTTACATAATATTTCATCTTTTGCAAACAATTTTTCATGGCATTGTAGCTGCTATATATGTGTGTGTGTGTGTGTAAATTAAAAGATTGAATATCAGACTTTCTTTGTAAATGAATTTTGCACGGGATATGTGATTATTCTCGATATGTCTTCATTAATCTATGTATAGACGGTCAAATATCTAGTATCATTACCCGAAATTCAAGCTACCGCAACAAAGACGCTGAATAAGGAGGGGCTCAACGCTCTGGAGGCATTGGAGCGGAGGGAAGATCAAGACCTCGTGGAACTGAAAAAATTCCTGAGAAAGGACAAATGTATCCGTTCCCGATGGGAAAAAAAACAAGATCCTAATCAGCAATGGTACAAAAAGATACTCCCCCTCATCAAGGAACTTTTGGCGATATTCACCAAAGGACAGGGCAAGTGGATAAGCGAGGCTCGGGCCCAGCTAATCGTAGTCGCCACCATTATAACAACCATCACCTTCCAGATCGCCGTCAACCCACCAGGCGGCGTCTACCAAGCAAGCTTTACGGACCTCAACAACCCTGACACGATGGTTGATGTGACGGCGAACAAGCATTGCCAGGGCTTCTTCTCCCACTACAACAAGACATGCCAGATACCAGGGAACGCGGTGTTCGGGTACTCGAACCCGGTTGAGTTCGGCTGGCTCACGTTTTTCAACACCGGGGCCTTCGAGGGGTCCCTCTGTATCACCTTCTTCCTTGCCTGTGGATTCCCCCTCATCGACCCCGTGTTTCTTTCAGTCTTCAACTTGGCAGTGGGTGGCACCCTCGAGTGCCTTATGTTCACCTTCCTGCTAGCCCTCGACCTCACCGACCCGATGCTACGTCGCACCCCTCTCGGAATATTAGTGATGACTGTGTCGGTGTTGGCCATCGCCGTATTGAACATTATTCTCGGGCTCAATCTCATCGTCTTGGCCTCGTGGATTTTCAGAATTCCCAGCTACTCTCAGCTCGCAGAACCAATTACTTCTTGTTGCCCAAAACATAATCATTCCTCCCCAGACCACAACGTTTAATTAACTGACCATACATTGAGATATTTACCAGCTGAGTATAAGGACATTGTAATGGTTCTATGTAAGAGAATGAATTGTACGTTTATTTTAATAACGGAAAAGTTTCCTCGAGTCTTATGTTGTTTATAACGTATTAGATCGGTGATTGTGGTTTGACATTTGACACTCATCTGGAAATTTCTCTCCTGTTGATTGTAATGATTTTTAATATTGTCTATTTAAAATTCATTGAACAATTAGGTGATTTTTGAGGAGTAATAACATTTTATTTATCAAAAACTAATGCATCAAACAAGTTACTATGCTTTGATGTTTTGAAACTTTATTGACAACCCTTTCTCTATCCACTTACTGAATTGCTACTTGCTACTTGTAATTTCATTCTTTATATTGGTAAACTTAAATTTAATAACCTTTCAAATAAATTTAATTTTTTTTACATTTAAACAAATTCACATTCATATTGCAATCTCATTTTCCCCAAAACTCATAAATGAACGTACACGAGGAGGTCGGGAGTGGATTCCGTGCTGGGCATGTAAAACCCACCAGCACCATGCTGCACACGCGCTATTCCAGGCAATAAGACAATGTTAGTGATTTTTTTTATTGGCATGTTTTAAATAATTTAAACTATATTTTTGATGTACATATGTTTTAATTTATTATTTAATTTTAAAATTTTAAATACTACTAATAATCTTGTATACTATTCTATATAATTGATTATACTATTTAATATAATCAGATATACAATTGGATATATTATTTGATTAACTAATTATATTTTTATTATAAATATTTTTATTAAACGGACATATCATTATGTTTCAATAGTTTATTCTATATGTTTCAATGGTTTTGTTTTGTAGTAATCAATGGTTTATTTTTTATTATTCAACGTTCTAATCAATGGTTAATTTTTACCAAATAAAATTATTCTAGTACATTTTATAACCTTTTGATTAAAAGTAATTCTCGTTTTTTTATATTGTATTATCGTTCAATTTTTTTATATATTATGTGCACTTTTAATACAAGAGGATAATGGGCAACTTCGAGGTGCATAAATATTGGAAGATTAGCTTCCACGGTATCTAATTTCAAAGTGGAACTTATGGTATTTTACTAATAATGGTGTAAGATGTTAGAAAGAATTTGACATATGAAACCATTGAATCGGACATGTAAAACCATTGAATCAGGTATATCATACCATTGAATCATGCATACCATACTATCAAATTAGACATACAAAACTATTGAACTAGATACACCAAACTATTTGATCAATACATACAAACCATCGAATCATATGTACAAACTATCGAATAACAAAATACTGACCATTGAATAACAAAATATAGATTATCGAATAAAATTTACTTTTCATATTTGAACCAACTTTTTTACATACACCACTTTCTCGTAATTTGAATTCTAATTCTAAAATAATTTCTAAATAAAGTAGTAATAATTTTATTTTTATTTTATCTTAGCTATTAGACGCATTATATATATTTATACTATACTTTTTACATCACAATATACAAACTATCGAATCAAAATATAAAACTATTGAATTGGATATGTCAAACTATTGAATCAGATATTTTATACCAACCATTGAATCTTTATATACGAATTATCAAATAACAATATACAAATTATCGAATCAAATATACAAAATATTGAATCGGACATATAAACCATTGAATCATACATTTTATACCATTAAATCATGTATACCATATCATCGAATCACAATATACAAACTATCAGATCACAATATACAAACCATTGAATCGGATGTCAAACCATTGGATCAGACATTTTATACCATTGAATCATGCATACCATACCATTGAACCACAACACACCATACTATCGAATCAGACATACATATAAACTATCGAATCACTGCATACAAACTATCGAATCAAATATACAAAATATTGAATCAAATATACAAACCATTGAATCGGACATGCCAAACCATTGAATCAAACATTTTATACCATTGAATCATGCATACCATACCATCAAATCACAATATACAAACTATCGAATCGGATGCCAAACTATTGAATTAGACATTTTATACCATTGAATCAAGCACACCATACCATCGAATCACAACACATCATACCATCGAATCAGACATACATACAAACCATCGAATCACTGCATACAAATCATCGAATCAAATATACAAATTATCGAATCCACGTGTACAGTACCGTACTGTACACGCGGGTACTATACTAAATCTAAACCCCAAAGAGGTCATCCTCTCCTTCGGATGTGTCATTATCACGTGCTTGTGGCCTTATTACATTTACACCGCGGGAAATACATAAACGATAATTTAAATTGATAAATATATTTAAAATTCCAGATGTTGGTAAATTCAACTCCAAGAGTCCTTTAGTTTCTATACTTATTCATAAACTTCTTTAGTTTGAACATTATTATAATTTTGAGTTTTTTATATTAGAATCTAATATTTTTTGGTGAATCTTTTACCTAAAATGTCTATAATACCTCTTGACCCATTTTAAACCATCCAAACCTCTATTTAAACTCATATTAACCCATTTTTTTCTTTTCTCCAAAATTAACCAATCTACTCTTTTTTTTATTCTCTAACACATCAATCATGGGAAGTGTTTGGCAATTAAAATTGATAGCCAGATTTGAGTTTAGGTGGACAAGCAAAAGTAGTGACATAAATTTTAGGATTCAGAGGTAAGAGTTGTTTTATAGACTCTTTTGGAAAGCAGAGAGCTTTAAAGGTAAATTATCACATGTCTTTATCCAATGCTTTGTACGAGATGGACAATGGTTATAGATAGATCACAACCACTACTCTCCACATCAACCTATATGACTTTCCACATGGCCAATATCCACACAACTATCATCAGGCACCAAGTCAACTACACCACTAACAGCCTTCTAGTTATCACCAACCTTCTCACCATCATCCATCCATCTCAATATTGTTGGAAAAGTGAATGAAGCTCAATGGTGGCCCAAAGTCTAAAGGCACAGGTACGAGCATGGGCATGGGCATGGGGATGGGGTCAGGGCTGGGCTTGGGCTCAAGGCTCAGAGTAGGTACTTGGGTACATGGAGGTATACTCGGCACTTGGGAGGGTCTAACTAACTACTATTCAAATGGTATAGTTCACTGGGATAGTTACTGTTCATCGGGATGGTTACTGTTCATCGGTATAATTACTATTCAATTGGCGACAGTTACTATTCATATTAGTTACTATTCATTTGTTAGTCAATACTATTCATATGACGGTAGTTACTATTCATGTGAATTATTGTTCATGAATAGTGTTGCGGGGAAAAAGTAACAAGGGTGTCAAGGACGATCATTTGACAGCTTGAATGCTCATCTCAAGGTCGGTGCTTGATGATATGCAAGTGATCAGATAATCACTACTACCTCACCTAATTAAGCTTCCCTAACCAGGCTCTACTACCCAGCCAACTATCAGGCTCTAATGCCCGACCTCCTAACCAAGTACTAATGCCCGACTTAAGAACTAAAATAGAAGCTTTGAGCTTTGGTAAAGATTTGTATGGTTGATTTTGGATGATGTCCTTTATTGCATCTCCCAAGCATCCCTTATATAGGTAGAGGATTCCTTCTTCTCCTTGCATTCAGACTTCATCTCCTCCTCGAACTTGGACTCTCTAAACGCCTATCTTTGGGGATACTTATCCTTATCTCATACTGGTACCATCCTTGTCGCCTAATTTTCTGAGCTTCTCTTCCTGTGAATTCAGAGCCCAAGTTTATCTCCTTCGACCACGCCCGGTCTCATAACCCTTCCAGTACTTTGCCTAACTTGCCGTGTCACCTTGAAGTAAGTTGGCCTTTTAACCCTCATGAGGTAGTAGCCTCTTGGCACTTCTCTCACGCAAGGGAGGCTTGTGTACCTATCTAAGGCGAAGTAAGCTCTTCTCCCCTCTTTAAGGCACGGTAAGCCTTTCGTACCTTCCTGAGATGACGTAACCTCTTTAAGGCTCTTTACACCCTTCTAAGGTAAAATAAGCTCTAATACCTCCCTTAGGTGAGGTGAGCTCTCAATACATTCCTTGGACGAGGCAAGCTCTTAACACCTCCCTTAGATGAGGCAAGCCTTTAACACCTCCCTTAGGTAAGGTAAGCTCTTAATACCTCCCCTGGGCGAGGTAAGCTATTTTCACCCCCTTAGGCAAGGTAAGCCTTCAACACCTCCCCTGGGCGAGGTAAGCCTTCAACACCTCCCTTAGGAAAGGTAAGCTCTTAACACATCTACTAGGCGAGGTAAGCCTCTAACACCTCCCTTAAGCGAGGTAAGCTCTCGACACCTCCCTTAGGTAAGGTAAGCTCTTGATACCTCCTCTAAGCGAGATAAGCCTTTAACACCTCCCTTAGGCAAGGCAAGCTTTCAACGCCTCCTTTAAGCGAGGTAGGCTCTTAACATCGCCTTTAGACGAGGTAGGCTCTTGACACCTCCCTTAAGCAAGATATGCTCTTGACACTACCCTTAGAGGAGGTAGGCTCTTGACACCTCCCTTAAACGAGGTAAGCCTTCAACATCTCCCTTAGGCAAGACATATTTTTAACACCTCCATTAGGCGAGGTAGGCTCTTGACACCCCCTTAGGTAAGGTAGGCTCTTGATACCTCTCTTAGGTAAGGTAGGCTCTTAACACCTCCCTTAGGCAAGGTAGGCTCTTGACAACTCCCTTAGGCGAGGCAAGAAAGGTCTAAATAAATCTCTCTTATAGAAGGCAAAATATCCATGTTAGTCACTCTTAGAGGGCAAAGCACTTCGGGAAGTCACTTTTCTCCTCCTTAAACCCATACGCAGAAGATCCCCTTGCACGGTCAAAATTTCCTTTGGGTCACTCTTGGGAGATAAACTGCTTAAAAAAGTCACTCTCTCCCTCCCTGAAGCCAAATGCATGAAATTCCCCTTGTAAGGAGGTAAAATATATATTTTGGTCACTTAAGGGAGACAAAGTGCTTATAAAAGTCACTTCCCCCTTCTCTAAGAGGCATGTGCACAAACCCCCCCACAAGGAGGCAAAATATTTGGTTTGGTCACTTAAGGGAGATAAAGTGCTTATGGAAGTCACTTCTCCCTTTTCATAAACCATGCGCACCACCCCCTCACAAGTATGTAAAATATTTGTTTTAGTCACTTAAGGGAGACAAAGTGCTTCATGAAGTCACTCATGGCAAAGTGCTTCATGAGGTCACTTTCTCCCTTAAGTCAATGTATTTTCTCTTCCTGAAGTTACATGCACTTGTCTTTTTTTCCCTTCCTTAAGTCGCATGCACTTGTCTCTACCAGAAAAGAAGTCATCAAGAGACAAACCTGTGATAAGGTTGCCCGAACATGTCTCTGTCGACAAGACTGGCGAGTGATGTCAGGAGGTTCGACCACCCGCCATCCTCCATAAGATGGGTCAGAGCATCTACAACTATATTTTCCTTGCAAAAAATATACGTGACATAGATTTGCATCTGAGCTCTAAGCTGGGTCATGTGTAGCCAGCGAGATCACCATTGCCATGAAACCTCATCATGCAGAGTTTAAAATCTCGAAAGCACATACGTAAAGTCCGTCTCCAACCACAGCTTGCGCTATCCCCACTCATGTGCAACCTCGATTACAAAGATGGCTGTCAGGAGCTCTGCCTCGAAAATAAATCAACTAGTGATGTGCTGCCTGAAGCAGCCCTGGACGAATCCCCTACAAGTCCAAAAGACTTCTGCTGAGCGACTGAGGCTTGGAACACCCACAGAGCTACCATCTGTATTGCACTTGAGCCAGCTCGGAGAAGGGCATCGCCAAGTGACCTCGATGATGTACCGTGCCTGGCCTAACCTCGGTGTAATACGGAGGTCCCAGAGTAGAGTCTGCTTTCGTTGTAAGGAGAAGCATTGTCTCGTATCAAATATCATTGTCTCGCTCACCATCCCATGGAATAGCATAATTAGTACATCGAGGCTCCAGTGCTGGTCTCAAAAAATGTGCGCATTACGCTCTATCCACAAAAGCCAGGCTGCGATCACCTCAGCCACCCTCTATAATCGGCTCACCTGCGAGCTGAACTGCTGTCGCATCACCTCCACTAGCATCTTGTTGAGGCTCAAGAAATCCCTCCACGAGATGCCAAAGATGCTAAAAATGTACCTCCAGAAGGCGGCAACAATCGAGCAGCGTACCATCGTGTGATCTAACGACTTCGCGTCAGCTAGATACATGTAGCACATGTTCGGGCCGACGAATCCTCGGCAGAGCATGATATCAGTAGTGGGTAACGCTTCGAGGATAGCTCCCCAGAGAAGCACAGACCTCCGTGGCAAAACTGCCGCATCCCAGGTCCATGAGCCCCAGCATACTGGGAGGCAGGTGGGGCGCAGGTGGTCATAAGCCGCTTTAGAGGTAAGGATGCCATCCCGGGCATGGGCCCAGACGGTCTTGTGGCTATCCAGAGGGCCCAGTCTATGTCTGCGAATGTCCCTGATAATGCCTAGAAAAGCCTCGCAGAACCGCCTGTGGAAGCTCCAACATCCATCCTGTAGTATTTTTGTAATTTGATTTTTTTTATTTTCATATTGTGTATTTAAAATTCATTAAACAATTGGGTGATTTTTGGGAAGTAAAAACATTTTATATATCAAAAAACAATGCACCAAACAAGTTATTTTGGCCTGCAACAAAACGGATGGATCCGATTCGGGTAATTTATGTCACTTTGGGCTGCTAGTTTTCGCCTCTAAGAGGTTTGAGAGAAGTACACCGCAATGTACTTTAGATATTCAAAGGCAATGACAAATTTTTGGTGCAAAAGCATGTGAGTAAGGTTTAATTTTTAAAATATTTGAGATTAATCAGCCTAATCCCAATTTAATTATGTGATCCACTATTGATTGCAGATCTTTAGTTGATGGTTACAAAGAGGAGGTGAGCCATTCTATAGGTTCGTCCTCTGACTACAGCCTTTTATCTAGGCATTTTTGGTCTCTTTTACTTTCTACCGCTATGACTACAAGACTTGTTGGCTAGCTTGGGTCTGGCTTGTCTTTTCTACCCTCACCTGGCTACCAGACTTATTGGCTAGCTGGCGAGGGCTTCTCGACCCCACCTGATAACCAGGATTGTTGGTTTGCAGGTGTGTTGTGGGCTCCTGAAGTGTTTGTATCCGTTTTTTTTCTTTTATTTTGATGGCAGTTCTTTAAAAAAAAAGTACGTCGACATGGGAGGAGACTCTCTGAACGCAACGGTTTTAACACTCCCGTTGACCTTCTCGTTGACAACAGGCATGTTGGACAGTTATGTTAGTTCAGTAGGAACATCCACCCTTATTTTGAAGGTTGCCTGTGATGGCACGATAATTCGGTCACTTAACAAAGAATTTAATATATCAGGGAGCCTACGATTTGAGATACTAGTGATGTTTATTCAGCAAAACTGTTTCTCTGTTTCTGACTAACGCTAGGTAATTCTTATAATATTAATTTCTCTGGTACCTTCCGCTAACGTAAAAAAATGGGCAATTTTATTATGTGATAGTTAGCAAATTTAGTTGTTTTCAAGATAAATATGTATTATATTTTATATATGTATATATTTTATTTAGTAAGTTCGCCAGCTGAAAAGAATAATATTATAACGTCCGATTATAGTAAAGAATACTGCATATATACTTGAAGCACTGTTGCAACTTTCAATATTCTATGAGTGTGAATGTTAGTGCTCGTACACAAAAAGGGAAGAATAATTAAAGAATATTGCATATGTACTTGAAGCACTGTTGCAACTTTCAATATTCTATGAGTGTGAATGTTAACGCACGTACACAAAAAGGGAAGAATAATTAACTATATGAAGATTCAGAGTGAATCCTCCCTCCATCCAGGCGAAATGCTTTTGGCCAATTAATTGCACTAAAAAGATGTACCATATAAATATATATATATTACTTTTAACCCAAGAAACTGAGATACCAGATTAAACATTATAAATGGGAACTTCCTGCTTAGTTACATACATGTCACCAAGTGAGAGACAGAGTGCAGAGGTAATTATACAAATAAATAAATCTTTGAGACAAAATGCCAAGTGATGATCATCATCAAGACGTGAACAAGCAATTAGTATCATTACCCGAAATTCAAGCTACCGCAACAGAGACGCTGAACAAGGAGGGAAAAGATGAGCAGCAATGGTACCAAAAGATAATCCACTTCATCAAATTCATTGTGGATAAGCTCACCGAAGATCAGGTCAAGTGGATGAGCGAGGCTCGGGGCCAGCTAATCGTAGTCGCCACCATTATAACAACCATCACCTTCCAGATCGCCGTCAACCCACCAGGCGGCGTCTACCAAGCAAGCTTCACGGACCTCAACAACCCTGGCACGTTTGATAATGTGACGGCGATGAAGCATTGCCAGGGCTCCTTGTTCTCCCACTACCACAAGAAATGCCAGATCCCGGGGAACGCGGTGTTCGGGTACTCGAACCCGGTCAAGTTCGGCTGGCTCACGGTGTTCAACACCGGGGCCTTCATGGGGTCCCTCTGCATCACCTTCATCCTTGCCTGTGGGTTCTCCCTCAACAACAGCGCGGTTCTTTTCGGCTTCAACGTGGCAGTGGGTTTCACCCTCGAGTCCCTTATGTTCACCTTCCTGCTAGCCCTCGACCTCACCAACCCGATGCTACGTCGCACCGGGCTCGGAAAGTTCGCGATGGCTTTGTTGCTGTTGGCCTTCACCATATTTCACATTATTGTCTTGCTCAATCTGATCGTCTTGAACAAGTGGAATTTGACACTTCCCCGCTACTCTCAGCTCGCAAAACCATTCAAAAAGTTTATTCCTTCGTTCCTACTCCCCAAAAAAAAAGGAACAAATCGTCCACCCGTTTAATAAACTGACCATACATATATTGAGATATTTACCAGCTGAGTGATACTATTTTTCTCTCTTTTTTATATATACATTATCTGCATTCAGATACCAGATGAAATAAGGACATTGTAAGGGTTCTATGTAAGAGAATGAATTGTACATTTATTTATTTTAATAACCGAAAAGTTTGCTCAAGTCTTATGTTGTTTGGATTATTTCAACCCGTTGTTCATAACGTATCAGATCGGTGATTGTGGTTTGACATTTGACACTGATCTGGAAACTTCTCTTCTGTTGCTCGACTTCAACTATTACATCGATGATGAAAAATCATTAATTCTTAGAAAATGTTCATTTTAGTTTTTTTTTGTAATTTTTATTTTAATATTGTGTATTAAAAATTATTTAAACAATTGGGTGATTTTCGAGGAGTAGTAACATTTTATTTATCAAAAAACAATGCATCAAACAAGTTATTTTGGGCTGTAACAAAAAGGATGGATCCGTTTCGGGTAATTTATGTCCCTTTGGGCTGCTAGTTTTCACCTCTAAGAGGTTTGAGAGAAGTACACCGCAGTGTACTTTTAGAATGTTCAAGGGCAATGACAAATTTTTGGTGCTAAAGCAAGTGAGTAAGGATTAATTTTGAAAATATTTGAGATTAATCAGCCTAATCCCAATTTAATTATGTGATCCACTATTAATTGCAGATCTTTGCTTAATGGTGACAATGAGGTGAGAATGGATTGAATATGGAGAACAATTATTTTAAACTACACAAAAATGTTGCGCGTATTTGTTCCGAGTATGTCAATATGACATGATTTGTATGTGAAGCTCCTCATGATGGATCGACGGACTAACTTGATCGACGAAGCATATAGTACGTATACCTCTATAGGATGCGATTCTTCTAATGCATCCATTAACAAACCATCAGTAGTTTGTTGCTGGAACTGCGTCCATATCTTCCACTCTGGGAAATAGTTCTCTGTTGCCATGTAACTGGCCTGGAAAAGATGGAAAAATCAGGTCAAGTTACGAAATCTAGAAGATTGTTGTTGATGCAGTTGCAATTGGAAAAATAAGTCAAGAGAATGAAAACTACCCATGTCGCGAAACCTTCGTTAAGCCACAAATGAGTCCACCACTCCATGGTTACAAGATTGCCAAACCAGTGGTGTGCAACTTCGTGCATCGTGACGATCACCAGCTGCAAGCCAACGAAAGTAATTTTGAAGCTGAAGCATTCTCGGAATCTAGCCCTAGAATTGGAGCTCATAGTTCATCTCTGAATTCTCACAGAATCTCAAGGGGATGCATAACTTACAGTCTGCTTTTTTGAAGCTGGAGACTGCTCATCGCCGTACAGTAGATTTTCGCGGTATGTTATCAGCCCGAAGTTCTCCATAGCTCCGGTAGCAAACTCGGGGACAGCAACCATATCCAGCTTAGGAAGTGGATATGGCATGGAGAAATACCTGCAAAAATGTGCTCTAAAATATGAAGATTAGCCAACATCTTGACTATTTAGTCAGCGTTAGACCATCATCTTCAGATTGACTAGTTCTCATTCTTGCGCAAGAATGATGAGTAGAACGAGTATTCGAACCAGAGAGCAGGCTACTCACTTGCTGAACAGATCGAGAGCTTTGACAGCAATGCTTAGCGCATACTTGCGTTAGCCATGGAAGAAGATTTTTCCTCCTCCAGTTAATACAGGAAGTACCTGAAGTGGATTGAGAAATGTACAGATATGTAACGCACGACGCACCATCGGCCGATACGTCTTCTATGTAATCAAACAAACCAACAACAAGAGCCACCAAGTACGTTGACATGGGAGGAGACTCTTCGAAAGCAACAGTTTTAACACTCCCGTTGACCTTCTCGTTGACAACAGGCATGTTGGACAGTGCTGTTAGCTCAGTAGGAACATCCACCGTGATTTTGAAGGTTGCCTGTGATTGAACGATAATTCGGTCACTTAACAAAGAAATTAAGATATCAGGGAACCTACCGCCGCAGAATTTGCGATACTAGTCATGTTTATTCAGCAAAACTGTTTTTGACCAACGCTAGGCCTAATTTTCTAGACTCAGTTGCAGCTTTTTCTTCTTGAGATGCGGAGAAAGCAATAATCGATACGACACTGTCCAATTGAAAAGCAAGAATTCGAACCGATTAGTACCTTGAGAGCCGGCTCATCCCAGCAGGGAAAGCACCTCCGAGCCTCTACTGCTTCGAATTGAGTAACTGCCATGTTCTTTTTTACTCCTCCATCCTCATAAGTGCTACCCATCCATGATTTGATCCGGTTAGTACCTTAATGGCTACATCACTCGCATACTCGTTGCCCCACCAGTAACCGAAAAACAAGCAATTCAGCTGCAAAAATCAACAAGGAGAAGAAAGAAACAACGATTACCATCTATAGAACCCCTTCAGCTGCTCATTGAGCTTCCCGGAAAACTGTATCTCCAGCTCACCATCTCCGGAACCTATCTCTTCCCCAAAGACTAAGACAAGAATCTTGTCGTCTCCATCCGTTGTCTCGGATGGATGATACTCCTGAATAAAACAACACAATTCAGAAAAATTGGATTCGTCAACTACATCCAAATCAAATCAAAACACTTGAAACAAGTGCCTCAACGACAAAAGGCGTAACAACGAATTGACGAAATTACAAGTGCTCACTTTCTTGCTTGAGCTTGTGAACAAGGCTCCACTGACATCCAATTCAAGAGCATTCAAGACAAGAAACTTGGTGGGTTCAACGACTTTAAGCCTGATCTTGACAGTTCCAGAGAAAGTGCACTCCTTTAGATCAGTTTTGAAGTAAAGATCATAACTTTGAGGAACAGCAAATCTTGGTAGCCTAGATTGTCCTTTGAACTGCTCCATCTCTTCCACTTTGGCTGCTCTTTGCTCCTACTTAGCTCAGTTTCTTATTCTAACATTTACAAAGATTCCAACTCAATTATAATTTATTAAATAATTGACTAATAAAGGGTCCACTAATGGCTTGTTGGATTACACTAATCATAGTTGTTTTAGATTCTAATTACAGCATTAATTATTTGCTTCATGCTTGTTGGATTCCAGTAATGGCTGCTGATATTTTATTTTAATTGTGTCATTTTCTGTGAACCTTGGAAGTCTCTCATAGCGACAATTTGGCCTTCAACTTCCATCCATTTTTCCTACATCCGACGTTGTCTTTGATCCATACGGAAAATTGACTCATGTAATTTCGTTAATAGATCTAATTTTTAGTCTATAGTCTTGCATCTTAAACTAATTTATAGTTGACCATAACTTGCTTGATTATTATATGTTCATAAAATTCAAATTCGGATATAATTTATTACATGAATAAATCGCATGATTGATGAATCTAACACATGACCTACAATGATGCTGATTTGTAAATTTGGTTAAACCAATTAATCTTACAGATAGAAGAAGGGGAAAAGATAATGCAGAGAATTTGGTGGTCTGGAGGAAAATCATCTCTAGATGTTGATATATTTATGTACAGGTTTTGCAATTGTCCGCTAACTAAATTATATACAAAATTTTACAATCAAGAATCTTTAGGTGGGGTCCACGCGTTTAATGATATGCCAAAATCTTTTAGCCACCTCATGAGTACGTTTCCCATTCAACGGCTTGGCATATGCTTCCTGTGAATCACTTTCTATGTTAGCAAGCCGCTCCGGAAATAATCCAGTCCGGGACGATCGGTCGTCCATTGCTTTAGCAAGCATCTGATGGGTATCATTTAACATAATTGGTAAGATTAAGAATTTGGTAACAAAATAATAAAAAAGCTTTGATTAACTTTATAGTAGTTACAGGTACTTTTTGCTAGGGATGGCGATGGGTAGGGTCGGGTAGGGTATTGGTACGACCCTACCCATACTCTAGTTTAAAAAATCGGACCCATACTCTACCCTAGATCTTTAAGATTTTTCATTACTAGATTCATACCCTTACTCTTAGGATCCGTAGGGTCTATAGGGTCTCACAGGGTCCGACCCTCGAATTAAATACAATAAATTTTTTAGTATAAAATTTAACTAAATCATAATGAATATATTAAATTTTATTAAGAAATATCTTATAGATCACTAAAAATAATATAAAAATTCAATTTCGTAGATTATATTTCAAAATATTTAAGAAATATATTATATTTTATAAATAAAAAAAATAATAAGTCTAATTAGAGTTTAATTATTATTTAGTTAGGATCTACTTACGGGTAATGTCTAAATTAGGGTAAAAGGGTAAGGGTAGGGTAAAAATTCATAGATTCATACCCTACCCTCGATCCTACCTTTAAATATAGACCCATACCCATACCCTACCCTAGACCCAGTCAAAATCAACAGACCCTCGACCCACGGGGTAAGGGTAGGGTCCGACCCGCAGGGTATGGGTATTTCTGCCATCCCTACTTTTTGCAATTAAGTTATAGTAATAGAAGCACAATATACTTTTTGCAATTAAGCACAGTAATAGAAGCACATTATGAGGGCCCCACTGCAATTATGAGTCTGGATGAGAAAGGAGGAAAACGGTTACCGGATTGTTCCCACATCTGATGAGCTGGCATCTTTTGATTCTTTTAGTGTTGTCATTTAGTACACTTTATAGCTGATATATAAAAGGATAGTGATACCTGTAAATATACAGTCTTTTCTAATGAGTAAATGCTTTTCACACTTTCTCCTCCCAACAAACTTTTCCTTTGTTTGTGGACCTTTAATGGCGAGAGTTTCCAGAAAGTTTATCATGGTATCAGAGCTTTGAACATGGCTAGTGGAACAGATCCCCATCCTGAGCTTGTGCTAGCACAAGAAAGAAATCCCACCATCAAAACCATCGATAAAAATAGTCCTTATTATCTCTATTCCAGTGAAACTCCCACACTCGTTCTGGTTTTGCCTCTGTTGAATGGGGGGAACTACTACTCATGGAGCAAATCCATGTTGCTCACCTTTGACTGTAAGAACAAGGATCAATTCTTGATGCTACGCGAAATCCACCTCGTCGTAGTGATGCTCAGTACTATGCCTGGAAGCGCTCAAACAATATGGTTCTAAACTGGATCATCAGATCCGTAGAACCTACCATTGCGCAGTCTCTTCACCACTTTGAAAGCGCAGCTGCAGCCTGGAGTAACTTGAAGCGGAGACTTGGGCGAGGAGATGCAGTCTGGATCTGCATCTTGCTCGAAGAAATCCATGAATTTCACCATTTGTTATCTGTTACTAATTATTTTACCCAGTTTTAAATATTGTGGGATCAACTGGAAGAACTGTAATCGATTCATAGTTGTAAATGTTCGAAGAAAGAGGATGATACGGATGAGGATCTAGATGACTCTTGCAAAGCCATTCGTGTTGTTAGGAGCTATTATGATACTAATCAGGTCATTAGATTCTTGAACAGATTCTTGAAGGGACTCAATGATAACTACTCTAGTGTTTGATCCCTAAATCTTGCTTAGTGATCCACTTCCTACTCTGACATGGGCTCTTTTCTTGGCTCGTCAACATGAGTAGCAAGCTTTATTGCCTTCTTCCTCTCTACCTATGATTCACAGGGTGATGCAAGATTTAGGCAATAATCCGGGTGGCTTCGCTGCTCAAGGGACTGATCAGTATAAAAAAACTGGAATCCTGCTGGAAAGAAACTATAATATACATTTTATAATATGCTTGGTCACATTATTGGCAAGTGCTATTCGAAAGCATCAATTTCTAACAGGTTTCAAATTCAGGACACCAACTCGGGATAGCACTTATCAGAACAATACGCAAATGGCAAATCATGTGTCCCATGGCTCTTTGCAGGGCACAACTGAGGCAACTTAGGACTTCTATAAGTTGAGTTTGACTACAGAGCAACGTCCTAGTCTCTTGAACTTGATTAATCAGTCACCTGCAACCAACACTAGAGCCCACACAGAACACTTCCATCATGTTAACTCTAGTGCTGCTAGCCCTTCTTTCTAGACTTCCAACTCAGGTACTCTTTTTGTAGGTTTAACTTCATCTTTTTCTCGTGATACATAGATTATTGACATTGGAGTAACGGATTATATCGCATGCTCTCTTGACATATTTTTCAACTTTTATTCTATCTTAAACACACACATCGGTCTTCCCACAAGTTCCAAAGAATAATCCACTCACTTTGGCACAGTTTGTCTTTCTAATTCATTAGTGCTTAACGATATCTTGTATGTTCCCAATTTGACCTTTAATCTTCTTTCTATCAGTAAGCTATTAGGATCCTTCCGATATGCAGCTAACTTCACAGCTACAACTTATGTTATTCAGGACCTTGGTACCCTGAAGATGATTAGTAAGACAGAGCTCACCTGGGGTCTATATCTTTTACGTGAAGGACCACAACTAGCCATATCAACCACCCTATCTAGCACCATATCTTTTGCACACCTTATTCACAATGACCTTGCCTTATGGCACAGTAGATTAGGACATTTACCTTTACTTAAATTGCAAGTTTTAAGGCATTTGGAGCCTGGTATAGACATTCTTGTACCTAATCCATGTGATGTATAACATCTAACTAAATACAAATGGCTTCCCTTTTTGATTAGTAAAAATATTGCAGCGAATAATTTTGATCTTCTTCATGTTGATATATGGGGCAAATATAGCATTCCTTTGTATAATGGTTTCTTATATTTTTGACGATAGTAGATGATCATACTCGTGCTCTATGGATTATTTGATGAAAAGTCGAGGCCGCCCCTCTTTTAGAGCAGTTTTGCATTATGATCAAAAGGTAATTTTCTTGTAAGATCAAAGCAATATGCAGTGATCAAGGACATGAACTTCACATACATGATTTCTTTGCTAGGATTAGTATTCGGCATGAATTGTCTTGCACACAAATTTCCCAACAAAATGGAAGAGTAGAGAGGAAGTATCAACACATTTTGAACATTGCACAATTTCTTTGCTTACAAGCTCATTTACCACTACTTTTTTTGGAGTGATTGCATATTACATGCCACTTATATTATTAGTCGATCACCATCTTCAGTGCTGCATTATAAAATGCCTTTTGAGGTCTTGCATCACCAACTGTCAAAGCTGAGACATATGTAGGTATTTGGTTGCCTTTGTTATGCCTCAACTTTGTCTACTAGGAGAATAAAATTTGATCCAATATCTATATAATTTTTATTCCTTGGAATATCTTCACACCTTAAAAGCTATAAACTTTACAATTTGTATTCTCATAAAGTTATTCATTCACGAGATGTTGCATTTTACGAGGATGTTTTTCCCTTCTAGAATGCATATACATATGACCCTATCATTTTTTAGCCTTACAATCCTGCATAATTAGTTTTGCCTTATGCTAGTCATATTACATAGTCTTTCCCAGATTTAGATACTCACATAAAATAGCCTAGACCTTGCCTTGCTGGCAGCACATCCCCTGTTAATACTCATCACTCGTCCCAACCTTTACTCATAATATTACCTCACCACTACCAAGTCCTTCACCACCCATTTGTGACAGTCCTGCCTGATGACCTCAGAGATTACAAGGCCCTCTTGCTCGTCTCTCTTATTATATATATGTGACTCTGCGCTCAGCCTTACCATATTATCATCAGGTCAGGTCAGTTCTCCATATCTCATATCCTCTTACTTTATTATAGATAATCTATCTAGCTCACATAAAACTTTTTCTTTAAGTTTGTTAGCTATTCTAGAGCCTAGAACCTATGATGAGCAGGACTATTGGAAAGAGGCCATCATGGCTAAATGCTTGCTCTAGAGACAAACCGTACTTGGGAACTAGTGCCTTTGCCTATTGACAAGAAACCAGTGAAGTGTAAATGGGTATTTAAAGTTAAATACAAGGAGGATAGTAAGATTGATCGCTATAAGACCCGATTAGTCACAAAAGGATACACGCAACATTAGGAATTGATTTTCTTGATACTTTTCTCCGGTTTCAAAGTTGACTATTGTACGTCTTCTCTTAGCTATTGTAGCTTAGAAAAATTGGCATCTACATCAGTTAGAGGTTCATAATGCCTTTTTAAATGGCGATTTAAAGGAGGAAGTCTATACGGAACCCTCGCCTGGTCTATTATTGTCTCTCCTGCAGTAGTAGATGGTCTGTAGGCTTTGTAAGTCCATCTATAGCTTGAAATAGGCCAGTCACCAATAGTTTGCTAAGTTGACCAATTTGTTACTTGATTTTGATTTTCTCTAGTCGCACTCTGATCAATCCCTCTTCACAAAGGGTATTGGGTCACTCCTTACTATTTTATTGGTGTATGTTGATGACATCATTCTTACTGGTGCTGATCTTCCCAGTATTAATGTTGTTAAGGACTTCTGTCATCAGAATCTCAAGCTTAAGGATATGGGACATCTTAAGTATTTCCTTGGGCTTGAAATTGCTCGAATGCCTACTGGTATTCATATTTCCTAAAAGAAGTACACTCTCGAACTTCTTCGTGACTCTGGCTTCATTGATTATAAACGCATCTCTATACCAGCAGAGATACATTTAAAACTTAAAGCTGACAAAGGAAATCCTCTCGATACAAATTCTGTTATTGACCCACATGATGATTGGAATGTTGTTAACTCTACTGAAGCTGTCACATCTTCCACCTATCGTCGATTGGTTGGTTTTTTGATTTATTTAACCAATATGCATCCCAACATTGCTTATGCTGTTCAATAAGTAGTCAGTTCCTCTCTTGTCCCACGGATCTTCACTTAAAAGTTGCTCATCATATCCTTAAATACTTCAAAGGTTGCCCCAAAGCTGGTATTTTCTATCCCAATCAGTCCACTACGCAATTGAAAGCTTACTGCGATAGTGATTATGGACATTTTGAGGATATTAGGCATTCGACTACAGGCTTTACCATTTTTCTTGGTGATTCTCTTATTTCTTGGAAGTCCAAGAAATAGACCACTGTATCCTGCTCTTCTTCGGAAGCCAAATATCGTGCAATAGCTTCGACTACTCATGAGCTTCAGTGGCTTCGCTATCTTCTCACAGATTTACAGGCTCTCTACCCTGGCCCTTCTCTTTTGTTTTGTGATAACAAGAGTACTATCTATATTGTCGAAAATCCAGTTTTTCATGAACAAATGAAGCATAGTAAGATCAACTTTCATGTCATCTATGAGAAGATTCAGCAAGGTATCTTAAAAGCTTTTCATGCTCTAACCGGCCCTCAACTTACTAATGTTTTCACTAAATGGTTCTTCTCGCCATCATGAGCTGATTTTTAAATTGGGCATGCTTGATCCACGTACTCCAGTTTGGGGGGAAGGGAGGGGGATGAGTGGGAGTGTTAAGTCCATCATCTGAAATTGGCCTAAAAGCCCATGAGACTCTCATATAGACCTGACCACGGTTCAAATTTGAATGAATTCGAATTGAATTGGTTCAAATTCTAATGAATTTGAATTGAATTAGTTCGAATTCGAATTGAATTGGTTCAAATTCGAATGAATTCGAATTGAATTAGTTCAAATTCAAATTCATCTAAACATTAAATCATATTTAATTCATTTAAGGACAAATTGAATACAAATTATAAACTTTTGAATTTGAATTGAATCGAATCGAATCCAAATTGATTCTTAAATATTAAATATTTAATTAAAAATTAAAAACTAGGAATAAATATTTAATTTTTTTTGGAAAAAGAAATATACTAAAATTTGAGTTTGAACTTAATGTACCAAAATAAGTTGTTTACGATTTAGGGTTTAAAGATTTCATGGTTTAGGGTTTAGATAATTGTGTTTAGGGTTAAGAATTTTAGGGTTTTATGGTTTAAAATTTAGGATTTAGTAGATAATTGAGTTCAGAGTTTAAGAGTTTAGTGTTTAGGGTTTGGGATTTAAGGTTTAAGGTTTAAATTTTAGGATTTAGTAGATTATTTAGTTTAGGGTTTAGTACTTCAGGGTTTTAAGGTTTGGGGGTTAAGGTTTAAAGTTTAGGATTTAGTTTTTTTAAGAACTCCCATCAAATAAAATAAAAAAGAGGATACAAAAAAGTCTGAAGCCCACAGCACACCTGCAAACCAACAATCCTGGTCGTCAAGTGGGGTAGAACTACTCCACACTAGCTATCCAACAAGTCTAAAAGTCAGGTGGGAGGGTAAAGACCAGCCTAAGCCCCTGCTAGCTAACAAGCCTGGCAGTCAGGGCAGGCAAAAACAAAAGACTAGCAGTAGCCAAAAATGATGTCGTCAAGGGACGAACCTGTAGTAGGGCTGCCCAGACATATCGCGTCCGATATGGCTGATGAGCGAAGCCGGATAAGAATGCCACCAGCCAGCCTCCGTGAGATGCGTGAGAGCGTCAGCCGCCATATTTCCCTCGCAGAAAATATGCATGATGTGGAGCTGCATCTGATCGCGGAGCCATAACATACGAAGCCAACGAGACCGCTAGCGCTAGGGCACCTCTATCTCCGACACCTAGAATCGCGACAGCACATACATGGAATCTGTCTCCAACCACTGTCTGTGCCATCCATGCTCATGCGTGAACTCCACTGCAAGAATGGCGGCCAGAAGCTCTGCCTAAAAAGCAAAGCAGCTCGGGATAGGGTGGCTAAAACAACCCTGCACAAAGCATCGGGATGTACGGAAGACCCCCGCGGATCGACCCTGCCCCGGGGTGCCCAGCGAACTACCATCCGTATTGCACTTGAGCCAGCCCGGAGGGGGGCACCGCCAAGTAACCTCAACGATTTAGTTGGTAATTAAGTTTTGAGTTTTAGGATTTAAGGTTTGGGATTTAAGGATTAAAGTTTAAGATTAAAGGTTTAAAGTTTAGGATTTAGTTGGTAATTGAGTTTTGGATTTTATGATTTAGGGTTTGGGATTTAAGGTTTAAACTTTAAGATTTAAGGTTTAAACTTTAACATTTAGGAGTTTAGGGTTTTAGGATTTATGGTTGAAATCTTAAGGTTTAGTAGATAATTGAGTTTGAGATTTGTTTACATCAATTTCGTGTGGATATTTAGATCTTAAATGAGTATTATAAGTACAATATTCATTCCCAATTTTGAAATCATATTGTTTACCACAATAATTACATTTAATTATAAAATAATTACTATATTTAAAGAAGAATTTATATAGCTGAGATTTTTAATAAGAGAAATGAAAACTGAGATTGGAATGTGTGAAATTTGAAGAATGAGAAGTGTTATTTATAGAGTTGGAAGTTGAAATTAATTTAATGGCAAAAAAAAATCAAAAGACTGAAAAAAGACAAAAAAGGGGTAGAAAAAAATGGTCAGAAAAAAAGGGAAGAAAAAACGGAAAGAAAAAAGGGGCAGAATTTGGAATCGCTGATGTCATTTGCTGACATAAGCGATGACTTCATCAATTTAAATTTTGAAAACCCCCCCTAAATTTTGAAAAAGCCTCCCCCCCCACACACACACCGCGCCGAAGCTATCCCGCTCGGCATTTTGGACTACTCCCGCCTTTATTTTATATTTATATATATAATATTATTTGTACGAATTTGAAACGAATTCCATATGAATTCAACTCGGATCAAATTCGAATTTAATTTGCCAAATTGACGAATTATCAAAATTGTAAACCAAATTCGAATCAAATTTTAGACGAATCGAATTATATACGAATTGAACCGAATTATTAACGAATCGTATTACGAATCGAATTCAATTCTTGACCAAGTCTACTATCATGGAAGAAACATAACATTTTGTCACTAGGGACACGTCATCTAAGTATCTTCTGGTAGGAAGCATGAGGGTCTCACTGCAATTATGAGTCTGGATGAGAAAGGAAGAAAATGGTTATCGGATTGTTCCCACATTTAATGAGCTGGCATCTTTTGATTCTTTAGTTTTGTCATTTAGTACACTATACAACTGATATGATACATAGAAGGATAGTGATACTTGTAAATATACTTTTCTAATGAGTAAATGCTTTTCACACTTTCTCCTCCCAACAAACTAATGAGTAAATGCTTGACCAAAAAAAAAACTAATGAGTAAATGCTTTTCACACTTTTTCCTCCCAACAAACTTTTCCTTTGTCTGTGCACTTTAATGGCAAGAGTTTCCACAAAGCTTAACACCTAGCCTTCGGAACGAGGAGGCGTAACCGTGATATTGTGAGGGACTATTCATTATTTAACGATCCAATACAAGCCATAAAAGTAAATAAATAAAATTTTCTCCTCCATTCACTTGTAAAGGGCGGTATATATACTAAGACGTCGTAATTACAGAATGACCCCTTCATTCCTCCTCCTAACTTGTAAAATGGTTTTACTCGGGCCCTACCTAGTTTTCTCTTTGCTCATCAATGACATTTTTAATTTGTTATTACGGCAGTCTACTTGTGATATAAAATGCACTATGATGCCCTAATTTCTACTTCCATCTCCACTAGCCTATGACATTACCTTAGACCGTGCACTTAAAAGTCTGGTAAAAGGATAAGGGTAATATACATGTCTATAAAAATAATATTCAATTTCAGGTCTTACATAAACTATACATATATTCTACAATAAATAAAGCTAGTTAAAGTCTGCATTTCCCAAGTTTACCGGGTATGGATTGAGCCCGAACTACAAAGTAAGCATTTTTTTTTGTTAGGACTGTGTAAGATACCCACAAGAGAAGATAACCGGCAACGTGTAAAGTTTGTGCTTATATGTACAATTCTTATAATATTGATTTCTCTCGTACCTTCCGCTAACGTAAAAAAAGGGCAATTTTATTATGTGATAGTTACCAAATTTATTTGTTTTCAAGATAATATGTATTATATTATATATTTTTTGTATTTAGTAAGTTCGCCAACTGAAAAGAATAATATTATAACGTCTAATTATAGTATGCATATATACTTGAAGCTCTGTTGCAACTTTCAATTTTCTATGAGTATGAATGTTAGGGCGAGTACACAAAAAGAGAAGAATAATGACAGTTAATCTTTAATAACAAACAAATTCGACCATAGAAGTTGATAATAATTTTCTAAGTTAAAGGTCAATAAAACTCGTATCATTTTTTAATTATTTTTTTTTTGAAGAAACATGTTAAAATTATCAAATTACTAGTTATACTTGTAGTGAGTTTATTAATATGCATAAAAAATTGACTATATGAAGATTCAGACTGAACCCTCCATCCAGGCAAAATGCTTTTGGCTAATTAATTGCACTAAAAAGATCTACCATATAAATATATCTTATTGTTAAATCACACGTGAAATGCACGCTATATTCCAAATGGGTGCCTGACTACCCAAGAAACTAGGATACCACATTAAACATTATAAATTGGAACTTCCTCCTTAGTTACATCTCACCAAGTGAGAGACAGAGTTCAGAGATAATTATACAATTAAATCTTTGACCATGGGAGACAAAATGGCCACTGATCATCATCATCAAGACGTGATATCGCTGATCAAAGCAGCAACAACGGGCGACGTGAACACATTGAACAGTTTGATCGACGAGAGCCCACATCTCGTCTCGAGTTTCCCATGGCAAACTCACGGTACAACGCCCTTGCACGTATCAGCTTTGAATGGCCATTTTGCCTTCACCAAGTCCCTGCTCAGCCACTGCCCCAAGATGGCCAACGAGCCCGACTCATTCGGGCGGACCCCGCTCCACTTGGCATCCGCGGAGGTCCACGAGGAGGTGGTGAAGGCCTTCCTAAGTCATGCGAGCCCTCATGGGGACGAGGACGGTATTGATCGTTGTGGTCTTTGCTTGGCTCGAGACAAGGACAAAATGATACCGCTTCATTGGGCAGTAACGAGAGGGATAGTTCCTGTCATAAGGGAGCTGGAAAAGGCATGTCCTAAGTCTCTCAACGAGCTGTTGGAAGGTGACACGGTGTTGCACTTGGCTGTCAAGTTTTACCAGCTTCCGGCATTGCAGGAGCTGGTTGATTTGGTTAGGAAGAATGGCTATATTGGACTTTTGAGTGAGGGTAACCAAGAGGGTAACACCATTTTGCATTTAGCTGTCTCGCTTCAGCAAAAAGACGTATGCAATCAATTCTCTCTTTTTTTAATTTCTTCTTCTGTGACAGGTAAAATTGACCTCAGTGGTCAGTGCAAACATATTTTGTGTAGCTTAGAATTGTTTTATTGCTTTTTCAGCAAGTGATGGGATTGTTTGTTTCTAGCTAGTAAGTTCTATCCAATTTTGTTTGTTTAAATGATATCTCTTAATTTACAAAATAATCTTGTGTGCAAAGCATGGGAAATTATTTGACTTATAAATATAAAAGTTGATAGAACTCACAGTTTGGCGATCGAATTTTTGTTATTTGATTGTACATAATATTTCATCTTTTGCAAACAATTCTGCATGGCATTGTAGTTGCTATATATATGTGCATAGCAATACAGGTATCATGCAAAATTTTGGATGAGTGAAAATTAAAGATTGAATCTCAGACTTTCTTTGTAAATGAATTTTGCATGAGATATGTGATATACATGCATGCATACCAATAGAAATGCCATTGCAAACTCTTACCTGCTATATACACAATGCATAGCTCACAATTATTATGCAGAGTTTTACCTGCCTAGAAAAAAAAATGATTATTCTTGATATATCTTCATTAATCTATGTACAGACGGTCGAATATCTAGTATCATTACGCGAAATTAAAGCTACCGCAACAAAGACGCGGAACAAGGAGGGGCTCAACGCTCTGGAGGCATTGGAGCGGAGGGAAGATCCAAACCTCATGGAACTGAAAAACATCCTGAAAAAGGACAAATGTGTCCGTTCCCGATGGGAGCAAGATCAAGATCAACCCACTCCTCCTCAGCAGACAAGGTACCAAAAGACAGTCTCCCTCATCAGGGACTTTTTGAAGATGCTCACCAAAGATCAGGCCAAGTGGATAAGCGAGGCTCGGGGCCAGCTAATCGTAGTCGCCACCATTATAACAACCATCGCCTTCCAGATCGCCATCAACCCACCAGGCGGCGTCTACCAGGCAAGCTTCACGGACCTCAACAACACTGGCACGATGGATAATCTGAGGGCGAACAAGCATTGCCAGGGCTCCTCCCATTTCCACAAGAAATGCCAGATCCCGGGGAACGCGGTGCTTGGGTACTCGAACCCGGTCGAGTTCGGCGTGCTCACGTTTTTCAACACCGCGGCCTTCACGGGGTCCCTCTGCATCACCTTCATCCTGGCCTGTGGGTTCCCCCTCATCGACCCCGTGGTTCTTACCGCCTTCAACTTGGCAGTGGCTGGAACCCTCGAGTCCCTTATGGTCACCTTCCTGCTAGCCCTCGACCTCACCAACCCGATGCTACGTCGCACCCTGCTCGGAAAGTTAGCGATGGCTTCGTCGGGGGTCGACTTCTCCATATTTAACATTATTGTCGGGCTCAATCTGATCGTCTTGGCCTGGTGGATTTTGAGAATTCCCCGCTACTCTGAGCTTGCACAACCAATCAAAAATTGTATTGCTTGGTTTCCACAACTCAAACAAAATGGAACAAGTCATTCCTCCGCAAATCATGTTTAATAAACTGACCATGCATTGAGATATTTACCAGCTGAGTGATAATATTTTTCTCTTTTTTTACGTTATCTACGTTATACCAGATGAAATAAGGACATTGAATAGTTTTATGTAAGAGAATGAATTGTACATTTATTTTAGGGAAAAGTTCACCTAGGGCCCCTGTGGTTTGACCCGTTCCTAGATAGGTCCCTGTGGTTTAAAAAGGTCATAACCGATCCTCGTACTTCCAATTTTCTCATTTGAGTCCCCCGATCCGGTTCGATTCATTTTTGTTCATTTTGGTCTGATCAAATCTGACGTTTTCAACACTGATTGTCGACTCTAGTTGACTCTACGAAGTATCCCCGGCGTGTGGATACCAGTTTCACATGTTTTCGTCATCGAAATCGTGAGATTGAGCTTCAAATTTTCAAATCGAACCAGATCGAGGAGACTCAGATGGGAAAATTGAAAGCACGGGGATCGATTATGATCTTTTTAACCCACAGGGACCTATCTAGGTGTTGAGTTGTGACGAGAATCTGAAGGGCCAGCGTCCGCTGGCCAACCCCAGCACACGCTTGGGAGGTACAGGAGAGTTCGGGATTTTGGACCCGACGTCCGCTGGGTGCTACTGTGACAGGTTCTCCTAATTAGCTCAGGACCCATTTTGGACTCTTAGTTCGACCTAGATAGGTTTACTTGTACCCCAAGTGTTGTCTACTATATAAAGACATGTTACTAGAATTGTATTAAGGCTTTGTGACTTGGTATCCATCAATAAAAGTTCTCTTTTCTCACCGTGGACGTAGGTATTAGGCCGAATCACGTTATATCTTGTGTTCGTGTTCTTTTTGTGATTTTGTTCCTGCATTGGTGTGTTCTTAATAACTGGTATCAGAGCTTTTTGGTAAGAGGAAGATGGACGGCGTGAAGTTTACTTTTGTGAAGTTCGATAGTTCGTCGAATTTTGGGTTATGGCAATTAAAGGCATGTCAAGAATCTCCTCGTGCAACAAGGGATGGTCGTTGCGCTCTCGAAGAAGAAGCCCGAGAAGATGGGGGACCAAGAGTGGAAGAAGATGGAGACCAAGGCGGTGGCGATAATTTGCTTGTGCTTGGCAGATGACATGATGTATCACGTGATGGATGAAGAGTCACCAACTGAGGTATGGAAGAAATTAGAGGCAAGGTATATATCTAAGTTTTTGTCAAACAAGCTTTATCTTAAGCAACAATTGTACGGGCTTAAGATGAAGGAGGGCTCGGATTTGAGCCAACATATCAATAGTTTCAGTTAGCTAGTCAGCAACTTGAGAAAGGTTGATGTGAAATTCGAGGAGGAAGATAAGGCATTATTGCTCCTGAATTCCTTACCGGGTTTCTACAATAATTTAGTTACAATCCTAACTTGGGGGAAGGACTCTCTGGTGTTAGAGGAGATTACAAGTGCTCTTTTAGGGTTTCATCAAAGGAGGAAAACCAGAGATGAATGAATAGAAGCACTGGTTGTGAGGAGTAGCCATGGTGATCGAGGAGGAAAAGATGGAAAGGGATCCAAGTCAGGGTCAAGGAGGTTTAAAGGCAATCGTTACGAGTGTGGAGAAAAATGGCACTTGAAGAAGGATTATCCAAGAAGATCTCGGGATCGCGAAGGAGGGTTGGGTTCCATGAATGTTACTTTAGATTCGAACTGGGCAGATGGTGACTATCTTTCTGTTTTGTCAGGTCCAAAGCATTCGGATTCCTAGATTTTGGATAGCGCTTGTTCTTTTTACATGACTCCCAAGAGAGGGTAGTTCGACACATATGAGTTCGTTGATTTAGGTATGGTTACTATAGGTGATGGTTCCGCTGCTAAGATTGTCGGCATAGGAGATATTTGAATCAATATATGAGATAGTGTTATAGTAAAGTTGTGTGGAGTTAGGCATATTTCAAAGTTGGAGAGGAATTTGATTTTATTAAGAGCCTTAGATTATGGCGGGTATGGCTACAAAGTAGTAGGTGGTCTAATCGAGGTGAAGAAGAATGCTGTGGTGGTGATGAAGGGTGAAAGAGATATTTGCAATACCTATAGGTTAGTGGGGTGCACTGCTGTAGATAGAGTCACATCCTTGTATTCTGAAGGAGAGGCAAGTAGCTCAGGTCATGTGAAGTTGGTTCGCGTGAGGGAGCAAAAGCTCGACATGGATGGTTTGAGTAGAGTTGGGATTCACAGAGACATGGATAACAAGTTATGGTTGTTTTATAGAGGCATGGTTGACAAGGAGTTATGGTTGTCTCGAAGAAGCTTTATTAGTTGGGCCCCGCTATAGTTGTCTAAAGGGACGTGCACATCAAAGATGTCCGGTAGGCTTGGCATTGGGCACGTAAAGCCGTTGGTGACATTATGCGCAGATTGGGTATCTTACTCAAGGCCAAACTTTGGTGTTTAAAGCATGTTGTGGGTTCTACTAGGTAAAACAAAAAGTTTCCCATTGAATGCTATGACAAATAGCATTGGTTTGTGGCAAGGTAGTTTGGCAGAAGAGCAATTTGAGGTCGTGGAGCATGGGGCTGACCGGATAATAGAGGGTACATCTATTGGTCACAAGGTTGCTTCTGCAAGGGGACCTACTATTTTGGGTTCAATGGAGATTGGAGGGTATAGGCCAAGTAAGCTCAGAGACTTGAGCTTTGGGCTGGCTCCAAGTGATTGAACGAAGTATGTGAGAAAGTTAAGATGGTCTTATTAATGATGGCGGCTATCTACAGTTGATGGAGTGAGTCAGTAATTGAGTCGAGTTTCGTAAGTTCTCATGGTTCTCAATGGGGCGGAGTCTTCGTCAAGGTGGAGTTTGTTAAAGTTTGGGTGGAGCTTCATGGTTTCTCGCACGGGATGATTTCTCGCCAAGGTGGAGATTATTGAGTTGTGGCGAGAATCTGAAGGGCCAGCATATGCTGGCCAACCCCAGCACATGCTAGAGGGTACAAGAGAGTTCAAGATTTCGGATCCAGCGTCCGCTGGGTGCTACTGCGACAGGTTCTCCTAATTCACTCAGGACTCATTTTGGACTCCTAGTTTGACCTAGATAGGTTTACTTGTACTCCAAATGTTGTCTACTATATAAAGACATGTTATTAGGGTTGTATTAAGGCTTTGTGACTCGGTATCCATCAATAAAAGTTCTCCTTTCTCACCGTGAACGTAGGCATTAGGCCGAACCACGTTATATCTTGTGTTCGTGTTTTGTTGGTGTATTCCTAACACTAGGAACAGGTCAAACCACAAGGCCCTAAGTGGACTTTTCCATTATTTAAACAATTGGGTGATTTTCGAGGAGTAATAACATTTTATTTATCAAAAAACAAGGCATCAAACAAGTTACTATACTTGCTGTTTTGAAACTTTATTGACAGCTCCTTCTCTATCCACTTACAGAAATGCTACTTGCTACTTATAATTTAATTTTTTGGGTAAATTACATCTGGCCCCGTCGGGTTTGGAATATTTAATGCTGGCCCCCTGCTATTCTAAAATCGATTAAAAAACCCTTCCTGTATGGCGAAATTGTACGAATCAGCTCCTCATGCCGGAATCGGAGATTTTCTCCAGTGAGGAAGCACGTGAAATGACTAGTATACCCTTCTATTAAAAAAAAATTATTTAGCCTCTCTCTCTTCTCTCTCCTCCTTCCTCCTCCCTCCTCCCTCCTCCTCCCACGCCCTCCTCCTCCCATACTCTTCCACCTTCCTCCTCCTCCTCCTTCCCTCCTCTTTCACCTTCCTCCTCCTCCTCCCCTCCTCTTCCACCTCCTTAAAAATTATACAGCAAAAAAGAAGATCCATAACCCAAAAAAAATTGTGCTTTCAAAATTTAAAGACTAAGAAGTCAATTTCTAACTAAATCCCAAAAGATGGTCTATTTCCCTCAAAAAATCCTTCCAATTTATCAACTCTAACCTAGAACTGTTAAGTATACCTGTCTGAAAAAAATGGTCCCAAAAAAGAAATAAACCGAATGGAGAAAACGAGGGGAAAAGTAGAAATTACCTTCAAGTACCGACATCACCACTGATGCCGTGCAATTCAAATTACGCTGGATTTTAGATTCGCGGAGAATATTCTATGACCGGCACTGGGCAAACGCACAGAAACGGTCATAGGGCGGGACCGGGAACGTACGAGCATGGGAGTTGTTAATTTAGTTTGGGGAGGCGACGATTCCTCCAACGCTCTCTCAAGAACCTTCAATTGCATCTACTAACAGTTACAGAAACATCGAAACCTAAATCGCAGATAGAAAAGAGGGGTGACGCCACCTCAGGGTCGGTGCTGGGGAAGACCGATCTGAGTTGATCGAGGAGCAAAGTGCGACGGGGAGATAAGCAGTCCGGGGGAGGCGAGAAGGAGTCGCATCTGAGTTTCTTGGAGACCGGAGGACTTGCCAGAACGTTGTCGAAGAAGTACGACCTCTTGCTCCCGGCGGCCAATTACCTTCAACCCCAACATGATAAATTGGGGTTTAGTTTTCCGATTTGGGGGAATTTGAAAAGGTAGGATTCGATAGTAGGAGGAGAAGGATAGGAGTGAAGAACGAGCAGGGAGGAGGGAGGGAGGAGGAAGGAGGAGAGAGAGGAGAGAGAGGCTAAATGATTTTTTTTGTTTTTTAATAGAAGGGTATACTAGTCATTTCACGTGCTTCTTCGCCGGAGAAAATCTCTGATTCTGGCATGAGGGGCTGATTCGTACAATTTTGCCATACATAAAGGGTTTTTTAATCGATTTTAGAATAGCAGGGGGACGAGCGTTAAATACTCCAAACCCGAGGGGGCCATATGTAATTTACCCTAATTTTTTACATTGGTATACTTAAATTTAATAACCTTTGAAACAAATCTAAATTTTTTACATTTAAGCCAATTCACATTTATATTACAATCTCATTTTCCCCAAAACGCAAACATGAACGCACACGAGGAGGTCATCCCTTCCTTTACCGGTTTATTTTAACCGGACAATAGTTATTAGATGCTCGGACACCTTGTACGGAGATCGGCTCTTTGGATGTGTCATTATCACGTGGTTCTGGCCTTATTACATTTACACCCAAAAAAAATGCATAAACGATAATTTAAAGGGATAAATATATTTAAAATTCCTGAGTATAGTAAATTCAACTCCAAGAATCCTTTAGTTCTATATTCATTCCTAAAGTGCTTTAGTTTGAATATTATTATAATCTCGAGATGTTTATATCAGAATCTGAGTTTTTTTTATGAAGTCTCCACCTGAAATAGTAATTATGGGATTCGGAACTCAAGTTGTACTCCGTGGTATTTTGTATGTAAAAAGTATTTATTACTTAATCAAGATGTTTCGTACATATTATTTAATGAAGATGCTTACCCAAAAAAAATATTTAAAAGAGTTAGATAATTAATTCCTAAGAAAAACTTTTTACCCGGTTGATTTCCATCTCAGTCAGATGAGGCAATTGCAGGGCTTTCCGTTTATGGGTTGGGCTATCCACACGGACGTCTGAGAATTGGGTATTAAGCCCATTTTCAAAATTGTGGGCCTAGCAAGTCGGCCCAATTAAAATGCCAACTCAAGCTTTACAACACCTAGCCTTCGGAACGAGGGAGCGTTAACCGTGACATTGCAAGGGATCAGTCATTATTTTAACGATCTAATACTAAGATGTCGTAATTACAGAACGATCCCTTCATTTTGCTTTCGCGTCTAACTTATAAAATGGGTTTACTCGGGACCTACCTAGTTTTCTCTTTTGCTTAAATTAGAATCTTTATCGAGGTAATGCCTTTTTTGTATACATATTTATTTTTATTTTTCGGAATTGAGATTGGTAGAACTCTAATTCAAAATTTTCATTACATTATTGGTCAGTTAATGATTGCTCTAAACGTTGAGGTAATTGGGTTATTTAAAGGACAAATATAATATCATTGACATTTTTTATTTGTTATTACGGCAGTCTACTTGTGATATAAAATGCATATGATGCCCTAATTTCTACTTCCATCTCCACTAGCCTATGACATTACCCTGCACTTAAGAGTCTGGTAAAAGAATAAGGGTAATATACATGTCTACAAAAATAATATACTATTTCAGGTCCTATATAATTTATACATATATTCTACAATAAATAAAGCTAGTTAAAGTCTACATTTCCCAAGTTTATACGGGTATGGATTGAGCCCGTTAGGACTGTGTGAGATACCCACAACAGAAGATAACCGGCAAGGTGTAAAGTTGGTGGTTATATATGTACAATTCTTATAATATTGATTTCTCTCGTACCTTCCGCTAACGTAAAAATGGACAATTTTATTATGTGGTAGTTACCAAATTTAGTTGTTTTCAAGATAAATATGTGTTATATTATATTTTTTTGTATTTAGTAAGTTCGCCAACTGAAAAGAATAATATTATAACGTCCGATTATAGTAAAGAATATTGCATATATACTTGAAGCTCTGTTGCAACTTTCAATATTCTATGAGTGTGAATGTTAGGGCACGTACACAAAAAAGGAAGAATAATGACAGTTAATCTTCAATAATAAACGAATTCGATCATAGAAGTTGATAATAATTTTCTAAGTTAAAGGGTCAATAAAACTTGTATCATTTTTTAATTAATTTTTTTTGAAGAAACATGTTAAAATTATAAAATAGTTAGTTATACTTGTAGTGAGTTTATTAATATGCATAAAAAATTTAAGTATATGAAGATTCAGACTGAACTCTCCATCCAGACGAAATGCTTTTGGCTAATTAATTGCACTAAACAGATCTACCATATAAATATATCTCATTGTTAAATTATAGTCACACATGAAATGCACGCTATATGCCAAAAGGGGGTGCCTGACTTAAATATTGAGGTATAGATTACTTTCAACCCAAGAAACTGAGATACCAAATCAAACATTTTAAATGGAAACTTCCTCCATCCTTAGTTACATCACACCAAGTGAGAGTGAGAGTGCAGAGATAATTATACAATTAAATCTTTGACCATGAGAGACAAAATGGCAAGTGATCATCATCATCATCATCATCATCATCATCATCAAGACATGAGATCGCTGAACAAGCAATTAAAAATTCAAGCTACCGCAACAGAGACGATGAACTGAAAACCGACAAATGGTACCCAAAGCCAATCTCCGTCATCAAGAACTTTTTGGCGAGGCTCACTAATGATCAGGTCAAGTGGATAAGCGACTCGGGGCCAGCTAATCGTAGTCGCCACCATTATAACAACCATCACCTTCCAGATCGCCGTCAACCCACCAGGCGGCGTTTACTCAGTGTGAAAATAAAGAAGCTGAGTTTATGCAGCAAACGGTTGGTCGT
>SOPF01027504.1:108905-167369 GCA_012979155.1 Hypericum perforatum
ACTTTCCTCTGTATTTCAATATCAATCTTTTGTAATAAAAGTTTACACTCAGCAAGCTTCACGGACCTCACCAACGCTGGCACGATGGATAATGTGATGGCGAACAAGCATTGCCAGTTCTCCCACTTCAACAGGACATGTCAGATCCCGGGGAACGCGGTGCTCGGGTACTCGAACCCGGTCGAATTTGGCGTGCTCACCTTTTTCAACACCGGGGCCTTCACGGGGTCCCTCTGCATCACCTTCATCCTTGTCTGTGGGTTCCCCCTCATCGACCCCGCGGTTCTTACCACCTTCAACTTGGCAGTGGCTGCCACCCTCTGGTTCCTTATGCTCACCTTCCTGCTAGCCCTCGACCTCACCAACCCGATGCTACGTCGCACCCTGCTCGGAAAGTTAGCCATGGCTTCGTCGGGGGCCGACTTCGCCGTATTTAACATTATTGTCGGGCTCAATCTGATCGGCTTGGTGTGGTTTATTTTGACACTTCCCCGCTACTCTGACCTCGCAAAACCAATCAAAAAGTTTCTTGCTTGCTTCCCCCTCCCCAAACAAAATGGAACAAATCATCCCTCCTCCGCACACCACATTTAATTAACTGACCATATATTGAGATATTTACCAGCTGAGTGATAATATATATATATATATATATATATATATATATATATATATTTGCATTATTCGCATTCAGATGACAGATGAAATAAGGACATTGTAATGGTTCTATGTAAGAGAATGAATTGTACGTGTATCAAAAAACAATGCATCAAAAAGGTACTATACTTTGATGTTTTGAAACTTTATTATTGACAACCCGTTCTCTATCCACTTAGAGAATTGCTACTTGCTACTTATAATTTCATTTTTTACATCGGTAAACTTAAATTTTATAACCTTTTAAACAAATCTGCATCATCACTAGCATTACCCTAACTAAGGCTAGGAAACATGGGCACACAATCTAAGACTTGATCAAACTTCTTAATCCTACGTTCAGGATTCCTCATGTTCAGTAAGCGTACAACACATACCCTTCGGAACGATCCAATACAAGTCATAAAAGATTAAAAGTAAATTAAGAAAATTTTTCTCTACCAGCAACTTTCAAAGGGCGGTATACTAAGACCTCGTAGACTCCTTCATTTTGCTTCCTCCTTCTAACTTATAAAATGGTTTTACTTGAGCCCTACCTTGTTTTCTCTTTGCTTAAATCAGAATCTTTATTGTATACAGATTAATTTTTATTTTTTGGGATTGAGATTGTTGGAACTCTAATTCAAAATTTTCATTTTATTATTGGTCAATTAATGATTGCTCTAAACGCTGAGGTAATTGGGTTATTTAAAGGTCAAATATAACATCAATGACATTTTTAATTTGTTATGAAAGTAGTATACTTCAGATATAAAATGCATTACGATGCCCTAATTTCTACTCCATCTCCACTAGCCTATGACATTACTATAGAACCTGCACTTAAAAGTCGGGTAACAGAATAAGAGTAATATACATGTCTATAAAAATAATATACTATATCAGGTCCTATATAAACTATGCATACAATAAAGCTAGTTAAAGTCTTCATTTCCCAAGTTTACCGGGTATGGATTGAGCCCGACCTACAAAGTAAACAATTTTTTTTTGTTAGTACTGTTTAAGATACCCACAGGAGAAGATCACCGGCCAGAAGTGAAGTTTATGCTTATATATGTACAATTCTAATAGAATTGATTTTTCTCGTACCTTCCGCTAACAAAAAAAATGGGCAATTTTATTATGTGATAGTTACCAAATTTAATTGTTCTCAAGATAAATATGTATTATATTATATATTTTTTGTATTTAGTAAGTTCGCCAACTGAAAATAATAATATCATAACGTCTGATTATAGTAAAGAATATCGCATATGTATGTGAAGCTCTATTGCAACTTTGAAGATTCTATTAGTGTGACTGTTACGGCAGTGCGTTCCCCCTCATCGACCCCGTGGTTCTTACCGGCTTCACCTTGTCAGTGGCTGGCACCCTCGAGTCCCTTATGGTCACCTTCCTCCTAGCCCTCGACCTCACCAATCCAATGCTACGTCGCACCGGGCTCGGAAAGTTAGCGTTGGCTTGGTCGGTGGCCAACTTCGCCAATTTTATGTCGGGATTAATATGATCGTCGCGGTCTGGTGGATTTTGAGACCTCCACGCTACTCTCAGCCCGCCGAACCAATCAAAAAGTTTATTGCTTGGTTCCAAGTCATCCCTCCGCACACCACGTTTAATTAACTGACCCATACATTGAGATATTTACCAGCTGAGTGATAAATTTTTCTATTTTTTTTACATTATCCGCATTCAATTACTAGATGAAATAAGGACATTGTAATGGTTCTACGTAAGAGAATGAATTGTACATTTATTTTAATAGCGAAAAAGTTTGCTCAAGTCTTATGTTGTTTAGATTATTTCAACCTGTTGTTTATAACGTATCAGATCGGTGATTGTGGTTTGACATTTGACACTGATCCGGAAACTTCTCTCCTGTTGCTCGACTTCAACTATCACATGGATGATGAAAAATCATTAATTCTTAAAAAATGTTTATTTTTGTATTTTTTTTTTGTAATTTTGATCTTTTTATATTAATAGTGTGTATTTAAAATTCATTAGACTATCTGGTTATTTTTTAGGAGTAATAATATTTTATTTATAAAAAAACAATGCATCAAACAAGTTACTATACTTGATGTTTAGAAACTTTATTGACAACCGCTTTTCTATCCACTTACAGAAATGCTACTTGCTACTTGTAATTTAATTGTTTACATTGGTAAACTTAAATTTAATAACCTTTGAAACAAATCTAAATTTTTTACATTTAAACCAATTCACATTCATATTGCAAACTCATTTCCCCCAAAACTCATACATGAACGCACACGAGGAGATCATCCCCTCCTTAACCTGTTTATTTTAACCGGACATAGTTATTAGATGCTCGGACACGCCTTGTACGGACATCGGCTCTTGGGATGCGTCATTATCACGTGCTTGTGCTATTATTACATTCACACCACGAGAAATAAATAAACGATCATTTAAAGGGTTAATATATTTAAAATTCCAGAGCATGGTAAATTCAACTCCAAGACTCCTTGAGTTTCCATACTTATTTGAGGTTCTACATAAGCTATACATATATTCTACAATAAATAGAGCTAGTTAAAGTCTAAGTTTCCCAAGTTTACCGGATATGGATTGAGCCCGACCTACAAAGTAAGCATTTTGGACCGTAAACTATAAATTTATATTATATATTTTTCGTATCTAGTAAGCTCGCCAACTGAAAAGAACAATATTATAACGTCCGATTATAGTAAAGAATATTGCATATATACTTGAAGCTCTATTGCGACTTTCAATATTCTATGAGTGTGAATGTTAGTGCACGTACACAAAAAGGGAAGAATAATGAAAGTTAATCTTCAATAACAAACAAATTCGACCATAGAAGTTGATAATAATTTTCGAGTTAAAAGTCAATAAAACTCGTCTCATTTGTTAATTAATTTTTTTTAAGAAACATGTTAAAATTATCAATTATTAGTTATACTTGTAGTGAGTTTATTAATATGTATAAAAAAATAATGTATGAAGATTCAGACCAAACCCTCCATCCAGGCGAAATGCTTTTGGCTAATTAATTGCACTAAGAAGATCTATAATATAAATATATCTTATTGTTAAATTATAGTCACACATGAAATGCACGTTATATGCCAAATGGGTACTTGACTTAAATATTGAGTTAAAGATCACTTTTAACCCAAGAAAATGAGATACCATATTAAACATTATAAATGGGAACTTCCTCCTTAGTTACATCTCACCAAGTGGGAGACAGAGTGCAGAGATTATTGAATCTTTGACCATGGGAGACAAAATGGCAAGTGATCATCATCATGAAGTGAGATTATTGATCAAAGCAGCATCAACGGGCGACGTGAACACATTGAACAGATTGATCGGCAAGAGCCCACATCTCTTCTCGAGTTTCCTACCGCAAACTCACGGTACAACGCCCTTGCACGTATCAGCTTTGCATGGCCACCTTGCCTTCACCAAGTCCCTGCTCAGCCACTGCCCCGGGATGGCCAACGAGCCCGACTCATTCGGGAGGACCCCGCTCCACTTGGCGTCAGTGGAGGGCCACGAGGAGGTAGTGAAAGCCTTGCTAAGTCATGCGAGCCCGCATGGGGACAGTCTTGATCGTTGTGGTCTTTGCTTGGCTCGAGACAAGGACAAAAGGATACCGCTTCATTGGGCGGTAATGAAAGGGAGAGTTCCTGTCATAAGGGAGCTGGAAAAGGCATGCCCTAAGTCTCTCAACGAGCTGTTGGAAGGGGACACGGTGTTGCACTTGGCTATCAAGTTTTACCAGCTTCCGGCATTGAAGGAGCTGGTTGATTTGGTCAGGAAGAATGGTAATATTGGACTTTTGAGTGAGGGTAACCAAGAGGGCAATAGCATTTTGCATTTAGCTGTCTTGCTTCAGCAAAAAGAGGTATGCAATTAATTCTTTCTCTTTTAAATTTCTCCTTTTGTGATAGGTAAATTGACCTCAGTTGTCAGTGCAAACATATTTTTGTGTAGCTTAAAATTGTTTTATTGCTTTTTCAGCAAGTGATGGGATTGCTTGTTTCTAGCTATTAAGTTATATCCAATTTGGTTTCTTTAAATAATATCTCTTAATTTATAAAATAATCTTGTGTGAAAAGCATGTAACATTATTTTACTTATAAATATAAAAGTTGACAGTTTAACTACCGAATCTTTTGAATCCTTTGTTATTTGGACCTAATATTTCATCTTTTGCAAACAATTCTGCATGACATTGTAGTTGCTATATATACGTTCATAGCAATAGAGGCATCATGCAAAATTTCGGATGCGTGAAAATTAAATGTTGAATCTATGACTTTCTTTGTATATGAATTTTGCATGGGAAATGGGATACACATGCATGCATGGCAATACAAATGCCATGCAAACTCTTACGTGCTATATACACATGCATAGCTTACAGTTATCATGCCAATTTTTACCTGCCTAGAAAAAAATGTGATTATTCTCGATATGTCTTCTTTAATCTATGTACAGACAGTCGAATATTTGGTATCATTACCCGAAATTCAAGCTACCGCAACAGAGACGTTGAACAACGAGGGGTTTAACGCTCTGGAGGCATTGGAGCGGAAGGAAGACCCGGACCCCATGGAACTGAAAGCCATCTTGAAAAAGGACAAACGTGTCCGTTCTCGATGGGACCAAGATCAACCCGCTCCTCCTCAGCAGCCATGGTTCCAAAAGACACTCCCCCTCATCAAGGACTTTTTGAAGATGCTCACCAAAGATCAGGTCAAGTGGATAAGCGAGGCTCGGGGCCAGCTAATCGTAGTCGCCACCATTATAACAACCATCACCTTCCAGATCGCCGTCAACCCACCAGGCGGCATTTACCAAGCAAGCTTCACGGACCTCAACAACCCTGACACGATGAATAATGTGACGGCGAACAAGCATTGCCAAGGATCCTCCCGCTACCACAAGAAATGCCAGATCCCGGGGAACGCGGTGCTCGGGTACTCGAACCCGGTCGAGTTCGGCGTGCTCACGTTGTTCAACACCGCGGCCTTTACGGGGTCCCTCTGCATCACCTTCATCCTGGCCAGTGGGTTCCCCCTCATTGATCCCGTGGTTCTTACAGCCTTCAACTTGGCAGTGGCTGCCACCCTCGAGTCCCTTATGGTCACCTTCCTGCTATCCCTCGACCTCACCAACCCGATGCTACGTCGCACCGTGCTCGGAAAGTTATCGATGGCTTCGTCGGGGGTCGACTTCTCCATATTTAACATTATTGTCGGGGTCCATCTGATCGTCTTGGCTTGGTGGATTTTTAAAATTCCCCGCTACTCTCAGCTCGCAGAACCAATCAAACAGTTTATTGCTCGGTTCCCACTCCTCAAACAAAATGGAACAAGTCGTCCCAACGTAACCCCCGTTTAATTAACTGAACATGCATTGAGATATTTACCAGCTGAGTGATAATATTTTTTTATATTTTTTTTTACATTATCTGCATTCAGCTACCAGATGAAATAAGGACATTTTAATGGTTTTATGTAAGAGAATGAATTGTACATTTATTTTAATAACGGAAAAGTTTGCTCAAGTCTTACGTTGTTTGGATTATCTCAACCTGTTATTTGTAACGTATCAGATCCGTGGTTGTGACATTTGACAATGATTTGAAAACTTCTCTCTTGTTGTTCGACTTCAAATATCACATCGGTGATGGAAAATCATTAACTTTTAGAAATTGTTCACTTTATTATTTTTGTAATTTTGATTTTTTTATTTTAATATTGTGTATTTAAAATCATTGAACAATTGAGTATTTTTTAGGAGTAATAACATTTTATTTATCAAAAAACAATGCATCAAACAAGGTCCTATACTTGATGTTTTGAAACTTTATCATTGACAACCCCTTCTCTATCCACTTAAAGAATTGCTACTTGCTAATTATAATTTCATTTTTACATTGGTAAACTTAAATTTAATAACCTTTTAAACAAATCTAAATTTTTTATTGTTAAACCAATTCACATTCATGTTGCAATCTCATTTTCCCCAAAACTCATACATGAACGCACACGAGAAGGTCATCCCCTCCTTTACCGTTTATTTTAACCGGACGTAGTTATTACTTATTGGATGCTCGGACACACCTTGTGGCCTTATTACATTCACACCGCGAGAAATACATAAACGATATTTTAAAGGGATAAATATATTTTCAATGACTTTAAGCCTGATTTTGTCAGTTCCAGAGAAAGTGCACTCCTTTAGATCAGTTTTGAAGTAAAGATCATAACTTTGAGGAACAACAAATCTTGGTAGCCTAGTTTGGCCTTTGAACTGCTCCATCTCTTCCACTTTGCCTGCTCTTTGCTCCTACTTAGCTCAGTTTCTTATTCTAACAAACAAAGATTCCAACTCAATTATAGTTTATTAATTTAATTGACAAACAAAGGGTCCAGGCTGGTCGTTGTCTTAGTCGCTTTAGATTCTAATTACAGCATCAATAATTTGTTTCATGCTTGTTGAATTCCACTAATGGCTGCTGATATTTTTTTAAAATTGGTGTCATTTTCTATGAACCTCGGAAGTCTCTCATAGCGACAATTTCGCCTTCAGCTTCCATCCATTTTTCCCACATCGGACTCTGTCTTTGATCAAATTCGCCAATAGATATAATTCTTAAAGTCTATAGTCTTGCATCTTAAACTAATCTATAGTTGATCATAACTTGATTGATTATTATATGTTCATAAAATCAAACACGGATACAATTTGTTTGTTATATGAATGATATATATTTCTCCATAATCATCTCTAGATGTTGATATATTCCTGTACAAGTTTTGCAATTGTTTGCTAACTAAATTATATACACAATTTTTCAAGCAGGAATCTTTAGGTTGGGTCCACGTGTTTAATGCTATGCCAAAATTTATTAGTCACCTCATGAGTATGTTTCCCATTCAACGGCTTGGCATATGACTCCTGTGAATCACTTTCTACATTAACAAGCTGCTCCGGAAATAATCAAATCCGGGACGATCGGTCGTCCATTGCTTTAGCAAGCAGCTAATGAGTACCATTTAACATGGGTAAGATTAAGAATTTGGTAATAAAAAAATAGTAAAAAAAAGCTTTATTTAACTTTATAATAGTTACAGGTACCATTTTTCAATTAGGTTATAGTAGTCGAAGCACATTATAATATGACCTCTTATCTATAGGCAACAAAAGACCATCCATAATCCACTACGTTAAAATCATGGATTTCTGAATAAAACAGTTAAAATCATGGAGACCGTGGGGGAAAAATGGAAAAGTTATACCTAACATAGTAATATGCTTACCTATTAAAAAACTTAAAGAATTAGATAATTAATTCCTAAGATAAACTTTTACCCGTTGATTTCCATCTCAGTAAGATGAGGCAATTGCAGGCCTTTCCGTTTATGGGCTGAGCCCATTGTCGAAAATTATGTGGGCCTAGCAAGTCAGCCCAATTAAATGCCAACTCAAGCAGTCAAGCGTACAACACCTAGCCTTCGGAACGAGGAAACGTAACCGTGATATTGTGAGGGATTAGTCATTATTTAACGATCCAATACAAGCCATAAAAGTAAATAAATAAAATTTTCTCCACCATTAAATTCTAAAGGGCGGTATACCAAGCCGTCGTAATTACAGAACGACCCCTTCATTTTGCTTCCTCATTCGAACTTATAAAATGGTTATACTCGGGCCCTACCTAGTTTTCTCTTTGCTTACATCAGAATCTTTATCGAGGTAATGCCTTTATTGTATACATATTTATTTTTATTCTTCGGGATTGAGATTGGTAGAACTCTAGTTCGAAATTTTCATTATATTATTGGTCAATTAATGATTGCTCTAAATGTTGAGGTAATTGGGTTATTTAAAGGTCAAATATAACATCAATGACATTTTTAATTTGTTATTTGTTATGACCCTAGTGTGCATTGTATTTGTTATGGTCGCTAGGTCCGACCCTTGATCTTTGTTTATTTTGTTTCGATCGATTTTAAGAATGTTAGGCTTAGTTCATCTACTTTTGGTAAAAAAAACATAACTTTCTCATACGAACTCCGAATTGAGCGATTCTAAGATGAGTAGGTCTGTAATACCCTAATCTACAACTTTGTCATTTTGGGTTTTGTGAAATTCAAAAGAAGACCCCAGCGTACTCTAGCTTCCCAGGGTATGCTGGGGGGATTCAAAGAATTTTGCTCGGGGACCACTTAGCGGACGTTGGAAGCTAGCGGATGCTGGAAAGCCAGTGGACGCTAGGTTACTCGAGAAGGTCATATTTTTGGAATTTTTTGTCCTTCTCACTTTGTAAAATCTATAAATACCAACTTCCAAAAATAGAAAGTTCTATCCTACACTTTCCACAAAATATCCAAGCCATTTGAGAGAGAAAAAAAAAAGAAAAAGAAGAAGAAGAGAAGAGAAAGTGAGATCTTTGATTTGGAAGATTGGTAAGTTGATTTTAGATTAAGGTTTATTGAAATTAAGCGTCGATCTAGTGATTACCTTGAAGTGATGTAAGCATGGAAGGATTTAAGCAACTTTATGGATATGGATGATTGGAGTTTGAGATATAAATTGATGATATGAGGAATATGGATGTTGAACTAAGCTTATTAAATGAGATTAGAGGACCTATAAGTATACTTGGAGACTTTGTATAGGAGTCTGATACTAGGGACTTTAATGTTGATTTCCCATTTTTCTTATATTTGAGAGGTTGAAGATTGATAGAGTGTTGTTCTATTGATTCAGTTGATCGCATTTTGGAATCTAAATACAGAGGAACATGAAGCAAAGTACAGAAACCCTTTTGGAGCAATTGCACAAGTTTGGTCTAGGTGAGGGGGATATTATTCGTAACTTTTGTTTTAGCTAACTTTATATGTTGATTTGATGTATATGTTTTGGTTTGATGTGTTGTTATATTTGAATCCTTGATGAGAGTCTTTGATGTATTCTTGGAAAGTTGTAGATTTGGCAAATTATGCGTCTGTTTATGATACGTGTGATGTTCGGTATAAATTTGCATACGTGACCAACTAGTCTTAGTTAGTATGATATTTGTGAGTCAATTTGTGAGATGGCGAATGATGAGGTCTACCCGTAACCAACCAGGAATGTTAACAAATGTGCACATATTTTGAGCATATATCGGATTTGATACGATATGTTTGGTCAGCAGAGTTTGATATGATAGCGCTTTAAGATATGGTTTCCTTATGTTGTGCGAGAGAGTGATACATTCTATACCTGTCTGAAGTCCATCCATTTATATGACGTTCACGACTCTGGATTAGAGTCGGAATTTGTCTATCTGTGTATATGAAGTTTGTTCGATTTGTGTGATACATCAGTTTTGTCCTTGTTTGTGTTTTCAGATATGTGAACTTGATGAATTACTTGTGATGTGATACTTGTTAATTTATCGTCATTTGGTCAACGCATGGGTATATTTTGATGTATGTGATTGGTTAGTTAAATATAGGTTACTTTTAATATCTTCCTACTAAGTATTCCAAAATACTTACCTCCTCCTTCCACAGGTGAAGAAGTTTAGGGAATCGGTTGACGTCTGGAGAGTGTTTTGTCCGTTTGTCTGTGTATAACTCATTGTCTTCATCTCGGGTTACTTTTGAAGTTTCCATATGATACTTTTCCTTGTAAATCTAGGTTGCTCTATTGTACGTATTGTGGTCCTGGATTTGTACATTTTTGAATAATGAATTATGGATATTTGTATGGCTTTTGAATTAAGAATGATGAATATTTGTATTGTATATGGATATATATAAATTATGCTTCCGCGATATGATTTGTGAGTATGTCTGAAGCTGGCTGGGTCACAGTTATTCGATGTAGGTGAGCGTGACCCAGCGTCGTGTCAGCGGCCCAGGTTTGGGTCGTGACATTATTACGGTTGTCTACTTCATATATAAAATGCATTACGATGCCCTAATTTCTGCTCCCATCTCCACTAGCCTATGACATTACTCTAGACCCTGCACTTAAAAATCCAGTAAAAGAATAAGGGTAATATACATGTCTATAAAAATAATATACTATATCAGATCCTATATAAACTATACATATATTCTACAATAAAGCTAGTTAAAGTATTCATTTTCCAAGTTTACTGGGTATAGATTGAGCCCGACCTACAAAGTAAGCACTTTTTTTTGTTAGGACTGTGTAAGATACCCACAAAAGAAGATAACTGGCAAGGTGTAAAGTTTATGCTTATATATGTACAATTCTTGTAGTATTGATTTCTCTCGTACCTTCCGCTAACGTAAAAAATGGGCAATTTTATTATGTGATAGTGACCAAATTTAGTTGTTTTCAAGGTAAGTATGTATTATATTATAATTTTTTTTGCATTTATTAAGTTCGCCAACTGAAAAGAATAATATTATAACGTCCGATTATAGTAAAGAATATTGCATATATACTTGAAGCTCTATTGCAACTTCCAATATTCTATGAGTGTGAATGTTAGTGCACGTACACAAAAAGGGAAGAATAATGACAGTTAATCTTCAATAACAAACAAATTCGACGATAGAAGTTGATAACAATTTTCAAGTTAAAGGTCAATAAGTCTCGTATCATTTCTTAATTATTTTTTTTGAAGAAACATGTTAAAACTATCAAATTTTTAGTTATAATTATAGTGAGTTTATTAATACGCATAAAAAATTAATGTATGAAGATTCAGACTGAACCCTCCTCCATCCAGGAGAAATGCTTTTGGCTAATTAATTGCACTAAAAAGATCTATCATATAAATATATCTTATTATTAAATTATAGTCACACATGAAATGCACGCTATATTCCAAATGGGTACTTGACTTAAATATTGAGTTATAGATTACTTTTAACCCAAGAAACTGAGATACCACATTAAACATTATAAATGGGAACTTCCTCCTTACTTACATCTCACCAAGTGCATGGGAGACAGTGCAGATATAATTATACAATTAAATCTTTGACCATGGAAGACAAAATGACAAGTGATCATCATCAACAAGACGTGAGATGGTTGATCACAGCAGCATCAACGGACGACGTGTACACATTGAATAGATTGATCTACGAGAGCCCACATCTCGTCTCGAGTTTCGTATGGCAAACTCACGGTACAACGCCATTGCACGTATCAGCTTTCCATGGCCACCTTGCCTTCACCAAGTCCCTGCTCAGCCACTGCCCCGGGATGGCCAATGAGACCGACTCGTTCGGGCGGACCCCGCTCCACTTGGCATCCGCGAAGGGCCACAAGGAGGTGGTGAAGGCCTTGCTAAGTCATGCGAGCCCGCTTGGGGACAAGGACAGTCTTGATCGTTGTGGTCTTTGCTTGGCTCGAGACAAGGACAAAAGGATACCGCTTCATTTGGCGGTAATGCGAGGGAGAGTTCCTGTCATAAAGGAGCTGGAAAAGGCATGCCCTAAGTCTCTCAACGAGCTGTTGGAAGGGGACACGGTGTTGCACTTGGCTATCAAGTTTTACCAGCTTCCGGCATTGAAGGAGCTGGTTGATTTGGTTACCAAGAATGGCTATATTGGACTTTTGAGTGAGGGTAACCAAGAGGGCAACAGCATTTTGCATTTAGCTGTCTTGCTTCAGCAAAAAGAGGTATGGAATCAATTCTTTCTCTTTTTAATTTCTTCTTTTGTGATATGTAAAATTGACCTTAGTGGTCAGTGCAAACATATTTTTGTATAGCTTAGAATTGTTTTATTGCTTTTTCAGCAAGTGGTGGGATTGCTTGTTTCTAGCTAGTAAGTTCTATCCAATTTGGCATCTTTAAATGATATCTCTTAATTTATAAAATAATCTTGTGTGCAAAGCATGGGAAATTATTTGACTTATAAATACAAAAGTTGTTGGGACTCATAGTTTGACCATCGAATCTTTTGTTATTTGATTGGACATAATATATTATCTTTTGCAAACAATTATGCATGGTATTGTAGTTGCTATATATACGTGCATAGCAATAAAGGCATCATGCAAAATTTTGGATTCGTGAAAATTAAAGATTGAATCTACGTGAAATTTGCATGGGATATGTGATATACATGCATGCATAGCAATACAAATGTCATGCAAACTCTTACGTGTATAACACATGCATAGCTCACAATTGTCATGCAAATTTTTATCTACCTAGAAAAAATGTGATTATTACGATATGTCTTCTTTAATCTATGTACAGGCGGTCGAATATTTGATATCATTACCCGAAATTCAAGCTACCGCAACAGAGACGTTGAACAACGAGGGGTTCAACGCTCTGGAGGCATTGGAGCGGAAGGAAGACCAAGACCCCATGGAACTGAAAAACATCTTGAAAAAGAACAAACGTGTCCGTTCTCGATGGAACCAAGATCAACCCGCTCCTCCTCAGCCATGGTACCAAAGGACAATTCCCCTCATCAAGGACTTTTTGACGATACTCACTAAAGATCAGGTCAAGTGGATAAGCGAGGCTCGGGCCCAGTTAATCGTAGTCGCCACCATTATAACAACCATCACCTTCCAGATCGCCGTCAACCCACCAGGCGGCGTCTACCAAGCAAGCTTTACGGACCTCAACAACCCTGACACGATGGTTGATGTGACGGCGAACAAGCATTGCCAGGACTCCTCCTCCCACTACCACAAGAAATGCCAGATCCCGGGGAACGCTGTGCTCGGGTACTCAAACCCAGTCGAGTACGGCGTGCTCACGTTGTTCAACACCGCGGCCTTCACGGGGTCCCTCTGCATCACCTTCATCCTGGCCAGTGGGTTCCCCCTCATTGATCCCGTGGTTCTTACAGCCTTCAACTTGGCAGTGGCTGCCACCCTCGAGTCCCTTATGGTCACCTTCTTTCTATCCCTCGACCTCACCAACCCGATGCTACGTCGCACCGTGCTCGGAAAGTTATCGATGGCTTCATCGTGGGTCGACTTCTCCATATTTAACATTATTGTCGGGCTCCATCTGATCGTCTTGGCTTGGTGGATTTTGAGAATTTCCCGCTACTCTCAGCTCGCAGAACCAATCAAAAAGTGTCTTGCTTGGTTCCCACTCCTCAAACAAAATGGAACAAGTCATCCCTCCGCAAACCACGTTTAATTAACTGACCATGCATTGAGATATTTACCAGCTGAGTGATAATGTTTTTCTTTCTTTTTTTTACATTATCCGCATTCAGATACCAGATGAAATAAGGAGATTGTAAAGGTTCTATGTAAGAGAAGAATTGTACGTGTATTTTAATAACGGAAAAGTTTGCTCAAGTCTTGTGCTGTTTGAATTTACATTAATGATATGGAAACTTCTCTCTTGCTGCTCGACTTCAACTATTACATTAGTGATGAAAAATCATTAACTTTTAGAAAATGTTCACTTTAGTATTTTTGTAATTTTGACTTCTTTATTTTAATATTTTGTGTTTAAAATTCAATTGTGTGATTTTTTAGGAGTAATAACATTTTAATTATCAACAAACAATGCGTCAAACAAGGTACTATACTTGATGTTTTGAAACTTTATTATTGACAACCCCTTCTCTATCCACTTAGAGAATTGCTACTTGCTACTTATAATTTCATATTTTACATTGGTAAACTTAAATTTTATAACCTTTTACACAAATCTAAATTTTTTATATTTAAACCAATTCACATTCATATTGCAATCTCATTTTCCCCAAAACTCATACATGAGGGCACACGAGGAGGTCATCCCCTCCTTTACCCGTTTATTTTGACCGGACATAGTTATTACTTATTAGATGCTCGGACACACGTTGTACGGACATCGACTCCTTGGATGCGTCATTATCACGTGCTTGTGTCCTTATTTACATTCACACCGCGAGAAATACATAAACGATAGTTTAAAGGGATAAATATATTTACAACTCCATATTATAGTCAATTCAACTCCAAGAATCCTCTAGCTTTTATACTTATTCCTAAGCCTCTTTAGTTTGAACATTATTATAATTTGGGATTTTATATTAGTATCGAAAAATTTTCTAGTGAATTTCCCACCTAAATGTCTATAGTAGTCCTTGACCCATTCTAAACCACCCAAACTTATATTTATACTCATATTAACTCGTTTTCTTCATTCCCTATCTTGTCCAAAATCAACCAACCTATTCTTTTTATTTTTCTCTATCTCTTCACCCAAAACAACAAACCAATCATCGGCAGTGTTTGGCAATCAAAATCGAGCGCCAGAAGAGGTAGGTAAGCTAATTTGAGTTTAGGTGGGCAAGCAAAAGTAACAACGGGTTTTAGGGTTTAGAGGTAGGAGTTGTGTTATAGGCTTTTTGGTCGGCACACTATCTCTTGGTAATTTCGGGCTAACAACAAGAAGGGGTATTCCTATCTTTAGAAGTTCAAAATCAACCCTAATAACATCTAAAAATGGGTAGAACTGAAACATGAACATAAGATCATCATCACAACTAGTTTTCAAACCATATGGCATTATATATCGGCAAATCTCAATTACAAATTCAAAGGCTTTGTGATATTTTTTTCACCATGTTGGCGAAACAAAAACGATCGGGGCCAACATTGTTGAGAAATCTTAACTTATTTTTTGCGACTAATTCAATAGATATTAACTTCGATTTCACCATTTGGGGGGTCAAGACCCTAATTATGCAAAGATGGAAGAGAATGTGCTAGAATTAGAATTCAGGGAAGATAGGAGAATGGCAGAATGGAGAACCGGGATGGGAAAGAAGGAGATAGGGGAGGAGGACATCGTTCGGCATCATTGAGGAAGGGGAGAAGTTGGGGAGTCAGGGGAGGGAAAAATTAATGTGGTAATTTTTATAAATCAGGTTACGGTGAATTTTTTTTTATAGTTTAAAATGGGTTAAGAGTCACTATGAATATTTTAGATGACAGTTCATAAAAGAAATTTCTGATTTCGATAAAGATTCTGAAAGTATAATAATGTTCAAACTAAAAGGACTTAAATGTAAACATAAAAACTAGGGTTTCAGAGTCGAATTGACTATGCACTATAATTCTAAATGTTATTATTCCTAATTTAAATTCTCAACCAAAAATGTACATAAATGATTCAAAAATATTTATGTTTTATTTTTCATATCAAAATTGAAATCTCTTACTAAAACACAAATTTCTTTTACTAAAGATTAACAAATTAGAGGTTGGTGGCTCTAAGACTACTTCGATCAGCAAACCAGACCAACCATGTCACTAATCGGATAAACAGTCTTTTAAAAATAATAATAATGGGGTGGGTCGGTGCTAATTAATTTGTTTGCTTGTATTTTTAATTGTTCAATAAGCAATTTTGTATAAAAAAAGTTTGAGTGAATGTCATTGATACGTTTATAAAAAGTTGGATCGTATTGAATTGTAAGTAAATGAAAGAGAATTATTACAAGTTTTTTTTTTTTTTTGTGAGAAGGTTGACTAAGATTGTGGGTAAACATAGTTTAAGGGCGACGGACGGTCTCTTTCCCGCCGGATTGCGGCTATTTGCTCTCGTGTTTGTGGATAAGAATGACACGTCACTACATTTATACTCTTTTTTGCTAATCGCTCACACGCCCAATTTATGTTTTCTTTTCAACTACCTAATTAATGTTTAACACTTTCCCTTCACTTGCGCTGAGCCTTTTTAATATTTTCATTTCGTAGCTAGAAACTATAAAAGAAATAATTTAACAAAACAAATCTAGAATTCGATTATTTAGAATGCAAGCATATTATTTTTATTGAAAGAACTTTATTATTATTGAAAAATATAAATAAAAAAATGTCATTATATCAGATAATATCAAAAAAGCTAAAAAGAGTTATCCTACCTTTTCTCAAATAAACTATTTCACCAAAGATTATACTGATTGTTTATAATTGGACAATATTTCAACTCTGAATTTAAATTTTTTTTTATCAATGTCTTAATTCAAACCTGTTAAAAATAGCATTGTAAAAAATTCAATTAAAAAAACTATTGGTTGAAATAAATTTAATCAATCAACTAAATTAACATTCTAACTACATGCATTATCCATTCCAAAGAAGTATATGTAAAAGTTGGGGTTCCGACCTAGGGGACCGCGCTAGTCCGTTATATGTCCCTTGGACACCAGACAGTTAAGACAAAACACAAATCTTAAAGTACTCCCTAATCCACAACTGACACGTGTCGGTTACCTGGTACTCTAACCAGTCCCAGTCACTACCCTTCCACTTCACCCTGAGCCGAAATTTCCAAAACCTAATTCCACTGAACCAAAAACCCTAATTCCCAATCTCCGCCTCACTCCATGTATGTTTAGATATCCTCTTTTTTATTTTCTTTTTTACTTTTCGTGGGCTTCTGCTTCTTATTGATAAAGATCCTAACTTTCTGGCCGATACCTCTCGCCGGCGATGATACTCCGGTCTCCGGTAAGGGCTGGACGTTCCCGATCTCTCCTTCGTAGAAATGTTCGATCTTTTTGTTCTCGCTCGCCTTCGATCTAAAACCTGGTTCTTCAAGAGGAAAAAAGGTTCATCGATAAGCCTTTATTAATTGGGTAAATAGATCACAATTTGCTTTCGTTTCAGGCGATAAAGTTTCGATCTTTAATTGGGCAAATACCCTTTTTCGTTTTGTAGCTTGTATAGTGATAAAGTTTCGATCTTTGTACAGTTTTGGGTGCTTTAAATTTAGGGGGTTGGGGGTTTAGGTTGTGTGTTGTTGGAGAAGGTTGTTACTATTGGGAAGGTGGAGGATATGAATGTGAGCGCGGCGGAGGAGGAACGGGAGAAGGTGGTTCATGTTCCGGCGGATATCGATTGGGAAATGCTGGATAAATCCAAGTTCTTTTTCCTTGGCGCCGCGCTCTTCTCGGGTGTTTCGGCTACCCTTTACCCCATTGTCGTAGTCAAGACGAGGCAGCAAGTGTGTTCTTCACAGCTCTCGTGTATCAGGACTGCTTTTGGAATTGTCAGGCATGAGGGTTTGAAGGCGTTATATAGGGGGTTTGGGACTTCGTTGACGGGTACAATCCCGGCTAGGGCGCTTTACATGGGTGCGTTGGAGGTTACGAAGAGTAATGTAGGAACTGCAACGGTTAGGTTAGGTTTACCTGAGGCGACTGCTTCCATAATTGCCAACGCTACTGCTGGGTTGAGCGCTGCAATGGCAGCTCAGCTTGTTTGGACTCCAGTTGATGTTGTGAGTCAGCGGCTTATGGTTCAGGGGAGTCGTGAGAGCTCGTTTTCTAAGGTGTCGTCGTGTAGATATGCGAATGGGATTGACGCTTTTAGGAAGATAGTTACTACTGATGGGATAAGGGGGTTGTATAGAGGGTTTGGGATTTCGATTTTGACTTATGCCCCCTCAAATGCAGTCTGGTGGGCTTCTTACTCTGTTGCTCAAAGGCTGGTTTGGGGTGGAGTTGGGTGTTATCTTTGCAAGGAAGATGGAAGCAATGACAGTGGGGTTAGTGCGCTGCGACCCGATTCAAAGGCGGTGATGGCGGTTCAGGGAGCCAGTGCAGCAATGGCAGGCGGTATTTCTGCTTTGATTACCATGCCACTTGATACGATTAAGACCAGGATGCAAGTGTTGGATGGGGACCAGAACGGGAGGCGTGGACCGACCTTTGCGCAGACCGTTAGAAACCTGGTAAGGGAAGGAGGTTGGACTGCATGTTACAGAGGTTTGGGGCCGCGGTGGGCTTCAATGTCCATGTCTGCAACGACCATGATTACCACTTACGAGCTTCTGAAACGACTATCAGCAAAGAATCCAGACATTCGGCAATGAGAGATGAGGCTACTAAGTGGGAAAAATTATGGTGGCCCTTCATTTGATCCATAGCAAAATCATGTTCAATTTCCCTTTACATATATCTTTCTCTTCCATGTTGTCTTTCCATCTGTTATCCTGTCCGGCAGTCAAAGTCAATCAATGTACACGGTACGGTAGCAGGTTTCATTATATACAGAGTTTTGTTCGATGTTTTTTTCTACCAGATGTTATTCGAACACTCATTATTGACTAATCTAAGTTTGAGTTTTGAATGGAGACAAAATTTTCACAACAAATATTCACAAATATTGAAGAAAATTATTTCTTACTAGAGAAATTTACATTTAGCAATTTAGAATAACATTGTTGTATTTTCAATGGTAGTAAATTGATGAAGTCTTCGATGTTTTCCGATGTTCCAAGTTCTTCGTGGTTCCTACTGTAATTTAAGAATAGAATGGAATCACTGGACCGTAGCCTGGTGGAAATGACAAGGACAATGGCAAATGCCTTCGCTCTAAACGCTTTAGTATTTTTTTGTCAGAAAGTGTCTAGTTTCCATTTGGCACCAACTTTTCTTTAATTTTGTCAGAGATTCCTTCCTGTAGGAGATAATGGAATTTTGTCTTTGGGTTTGTAGGAACCTATTGGTCTTTGATTTGGGGCGTAGGTCAGGTGGACAAAAGTGCTGCCTTGTTTCACTATTTGGTGAACTTTTTCTGGTGGGTGAATGACAATTTCCCTGGTCCAGTCCACATCTCAGCATTTTCTTGAGAAGCTGGTCAATGTTGGGACATTCTGGAGGTACCTGAGGCCACTACTTTGTTGGCTGCAATAAATTAGATTTGCACTTGGGTAATCTTTTGTTTCTAGAAAGAGTATCAGATTAACTCATGAGACCATTTTCTTAAGGTTTACTTTGCGATTTGTTAAAGTTTGAACCCGAAACAATTTTTTTTACTTAACTTGTCATTAAAGTTTGAACCGAAACAAGTTATAAAATTTAGTACTATCTACTAAGCTAATCAATACCGCTCACTTAAGTATATACTGCAAACAAAAGCAGGTGGGGCATTTGGATAAAGACCAAGTGTCGTTACTAGACAACAACTACCTATAACAGACTTGTACTGATTCATGCTTTGTGTAATTACTGAATGGTGTTACCTCTTACCTTGTTCAAAAGAAGGATATATTGCAAATATCCTTTTAAAAAAAAAGGTCTAGTTTTTCATGATAGACCACTCAAGGTGGGAAGAACACCTTCAACAGATAGTTCAAGGAGAAAAATCATTGACATCTACTTCCTAACCATGTTTCGAATTCGAGTTCAATGAAGACACTATCGGGAGAACTGACTCCAATATGAAACCATGGCATACTTGATTCTAGATTAATTCACACTTGAAGACATAGTGGCAAATTGTTCAAGTTAATAGAATAGAATAGAAAAGGAATGAATAAATACTAAAACACGCTAATTTCATCCAGATGATTATCTAGCAAACCTAGAACATGTACTTCTTACAATAGCCCGCCCACCAAAAGCCCGACCTTCAACTTCTTTTCCAGCCAGAAGTATTGATGGGGGCAAAGGAATGGAGGAGCAACCTAGACAAACAGATAGAGATAGGCGAAGGCCACCGTTGGAGACAACTTAAGAGCCATCCGAAAGAGAGTAGACACTACGAGTTACACTAACAGCAGAATATCACTGACTAAGCTGATGAACTAAGCAGTCAAGTTAACATGGAGGCTGAATATGCCAATTCGCATCCCCCGGCCCGTATCAAGGGCGAGATCTCTTGTTGGTGGTGCAGGCCGGGCACTTGTACTGCTTAATGTTCTCAGCCCTGGCCGGAGTGATCTTGACGCATTTTCCGTGGAACCACGTCTCACACACATCACAGCAGATCCAGAATTCGTCAGAAGCATAGTTGTCCCCACAAGCACCACACAATGTGTCCCCGTGCTCATCGTCCTCATCTTCATCTACTCCCTCATCTTCGTTCTTCGGCTTGGATGGTTTGGGCTGCTTCACCTGTGAATCTCTCTGTTTGTTGCCAAACACGTAATAGGAAAAGCGAAGAAAGTCAATAATAGCAAAAAATCAGAATTTTTCAATCTACTGGCCAATTACACAAATTTGACAGTTAGTAATCTTTGAAAGAAGCCTAATATGGTCAGCACCTAACACCCCAAAGTCCGAAATCAGAAGAGTTGGTAGAGATTTAGGCATGCTTGGGAAACAGCTACAAGATAAATTGCACATATTAACAATGGATTTCAGTGTTGAGGAAGAATAAGCAATCAAATGTTCAGCAACACAGCTCTCGATTACTTGGAAAATTAATAAATTAGAAGTGCCATTATTATTTTCCAATTTAAATTTCCAAAGTGAAACAAATTCACAATTTATCGAAATAGTTCTTCAGATGAAAACAATGCTGTCAGGATTCCAACTCTCTTGAAGAAACATGCATAGTGCATGGTAAGAACTTCTCTTACTGATTTGGAGTTCGACTTCGATTTGCTGTTACTGTGATTCGAGACTGATGACTTCTCCTTGACAGGTTTCTTTGCAACACCGCTAACGACCTCAAATATAGTGGGGAGGTCATTCACCATACTGAAAAGCTTCTTCCTGCATCGAAACAAACAAGGAATAAAAAATGTCAAGATGTAACTACTAGCAAATCTGGCGATGATTACAAGTGGTTAACTGAAGCTGCTGGCTTTAATTTCAAACCGAGACAAACATGCAACTAACTCCACATATATTGTCAGAAAAAAAATTGATAATGATGTAACAAACATTTAAACAAAAAAAAAGGTGCATATTTATAAACTAACCACCATCTTTCTTACAAAGACAAGCCTATAAATTGGGCAAATTCATTCAACATATTCTACACTGCAACAATGAAGTAAAAACATAAATGTTTTGCAATTAAACTTAGTCGAAGAACAAGCCCTATTGATCCCAGGATAAATATTCTTTGGAAAACATAATAATTCGATAATTTGCATAAAGGCTTACTTGACACAATAGGCAACGACGTGACTGACCAGTGGACATAGGGTCGCTAAAAAAGTGTTAATGAAAAGAACAAATCAACCCGGCTTCAGTGACATTCTAAGCAACTGCTTCTCAGAGTATTCTTATGTAAGCAAAATAACCATCAGGGTTTTAAAATACTGCAGGCCTCCAAAAGTTAACCCATTTTGTAATGGAAGAAAATCATTTCTGAGTTACCTGTCAGCTCTATCAAATCCAAATCTAGCGCCAAAATAGAAGGCAACAGACAGCAGCCATGCGTCGCTGTGCACAGCAACTAATGATAACCAGTCTTTTTCTTGCATTCCATCTCTAGCAAAGTTAATGCCCAGAGCAGGCTCCGGAAGCTCCGGAGGCACTTCTTCAGCAGGTAAATTGACTTCCCACTGCTCACTAGGAAAGCCGTACAAGCAGAGATTTTCCTTCTCTGGACAAAACAATGGAGTGAAAAACAAATCAACAATTGCTACCAGTTGATGAGCATGGAGGCAAAGTAACATTAAACATTCTTATGCAAATCAACAGCTCAAAGGACAGCCGAAACATTGACTAATCAAGTAACAAGAAAATTTTGCATCAAGCTCTAATATTAAGAAAGCAGTGAATGGATAAAACCAACTCTTCGCAAGAAAATATAGAGGGACACGCTCACTCACCAGGATCACATTGCTGAAAGAACTCCTCAACATCTGCAACATCAAGACCAGAAGCGCATGAGCAATTGCACCAGCATTCCAAAGATACAAGTGTGAACTCGTTATAAGCAGACAATGATAAAAAGAAGACCTCAGACTCTCCCAATCTATTATATTTCAAAGGCATTATAGACTCGCAATTCCGGGACTCGTGCGAGCCAAACCAGGACCATCTAAACACATAAAAGGAAACAATAATAATAATAATAATAATAATAATAATAACCTAAATTAACCAACTTCTTCCAATTTCCTTGGAATTAACCACAAGCACATTAAAGCAAACCACAAATTCCATACAAAGGAGACATAAACAACACCGAATAGAGTACAAACGTACTGGCGTTTCCTCCACAAGTCCAAAACACTCTCAAAAACAAAAACTAACAAACCACCACCACCACCACCAACAACAACAACAACAAATCCTCAATTTTTACCGAAAACCAAGCACCAAAGTTCGAATCTTGTCCGAAAAGAAGACAACCCGGATAGCGAAAAACGAAGAGGGAGCAATTCTCAAGCCAAAGACTCAAACTTTAGTACAACCCAGAAGCCGAAGACAGCTGAAAGTTACAATACAAGCTAGAAACGCGTAATTACCATTAGTGAGGGCCTTAATTAAAGCAGCTCTACGGCCTTTGAAGTCCTTAAACACTTCTTCCACCGTCCTAGGATTGTACTGTCCTCCTGCTCCCTCCATCTCTCTCTATCTCTCCGTGTGTGCGTGAATTAGAATGTTTTCCTTTGGGGATTTAAGAGGGAAGTGGAATTTTGATTGTGGTAGGACTCCTTCCTAACAGTGGTGGTGGGAGAGGAGGGGCAATTTGGGTATTTCAGTGTTGGTTAGAGTTTAGGATCTATTTTTGAACCAGAGGTTTTTCTGGTCAGAATATGTATAATTGCAAAAATTGATGTCCTTTTTTTATGGGGAGTCAAAACATTGGAAGTACTTTTGTACTGAGATGCTTTGCCCTTTTTTCTCTATCCCATAACTCTCTGTCCTCCATATTTACCATCATTGAAATTGAAACTGAAATTGAAATTTTAGCATTTTCAATTTTTAATAGTACTTCACGTTCTTTTTTATTTTTATTAACTGTATAAGCATAATTGGGTTTCTTCAAGCTAAAAAATTTGATATAACTAAGATTATTGGGCAGTCTTGAGGGTGGTTTTGGAGACTAGTTCAAAGTTGAGCAAAAAGATTGGCATTTATTTGTTCCTACAAAATTTACCTAATGGTTGGTAATGATCTTGACACTCAATTTAAAGTTTTAGAGCAGTTAGAATTGGACAGGAGAGGAAATTGGTAATGGAGAGATAGATATATGTTGGCTAATTGAATCTCCATGACCAAGTATGTCATACATAAGGATTCTAGCTCCATGATAAATAATTTAAATAAAAGGACCTTGAAATTGAAATTGAAGAATGAAATTGAAATTTTAGCTTTTTCAATTTTTAATAGTACTTCACGTTCTGTTTTTATTTTTATTAAACTGTATAAGCATAATTGGGTTTCTTCAAGCTAAAAATTTGATATAATTAAGATTATTGGGCAGTCTTGAGGGTGGTTTTGTACTCCAGTTCAAAGTTGAGCAAAAATTTGGCATGTATTTTGGTCCTACAAAATTTACCTAACTGTTGGTAATGATCTTGAGTTTTGACACTAAAGAATTCAAGTTTTAGAGCAGTTAGAATTGGATAGGAGAGGAAATTGGTAATGGAGAGAGAGATATATGTTGGCTAATTGAATCTCCATGATCAAAAATATGTCATACATAAGGATTCTAGCTCTATAACAAATAATTTAAATAAAAGGACCTTGTTAGTAAACAGTAATCTTTTAAAAATTACAGTCGGATTTATGAGCAGAATGAATTATCTCTAGATCGTTTTTAAAAGCATTAATAAACACAAGATAATAACTAATCATCTAAAATAACAAACACAACAAACAACAACCTTCAGCAAAAAGAAACTAATAATGACTGTCAAGTTAAAGAAGCAACATCATACAACATGCAAGGACAATATTTTGTTCACAGCAAATTGAAGATCTCAAGACTTGAAAAGTTACAATAGTCTCCAAAGAAGAAAGAAGGTTAAACCTTAAATAACAAATTAGAAGACATTGGAGACATAATAGAGTGAGTCACAGCCTCTTTCAAAGCAGGACTAACTAGGCGTGGAAATGAAAACTAAATGAGCCAAGGATGACTTCCCATGGGGAAAACCGAGCAGCTGTTGTTTCGTGCCAAACTAACTGCAGGTTGTACTTCCATTCCCTACAGGAGGGCGGAAACACGGTGCAAGTTCCGACCACCTTGCAGGTTGCCAGACTGCTCTTGTTGAACAGTTCTTCGGGAGTAAGGGTAGCCAGAGAAATTGAGCTCCGACTGCTGGAAGAAATCGTCACTGTTTGAGGCACTTGTGATGTCCGAGCACGAGGTGGTGGAAGCACCATCTCGGTGGCATTCTGGCTGACGAACTTCAGATTCAGATGCATTCTCATGGAAATGAAGACGCAGAGAACCGGCAATGTCCAGTCCATTGCTAGTGGGTGTAGGGTCGGATTCTTGAAGCTTTTTTGCATTCAAAAAGCGTCCACCAGAGCCCCTCGCCCTCCTTATCGCATGAAGATGGCGAGATTCATGGAGATAAGGCTGCAAAGAAGATGCAATAAGATGAACATCAAAGGTTTGACAGAATGCAGGTAACTGAATTAATTGTTAACTGCTAAAATTCAAAGTAGCTACCTTACGAGCTTTAACTAGTTTGTTTTGAGTCTCAAGCTTGGCACGGTAGCGCCTCCTCCTTAGTATAGCATTGTACTGCTTTGCATTGACAAAAATGGGCTCGTCTTGAGTAAGATCAAGAGGAAGAGGAACTCGACCAGGAGTCATTCCGAAAATCTGAGGGTGACGAATCTACAAATCATCCATTGAGCATATTATCATAGGAGAAAAGCATGCAACACATAAACCACTAGGAGTATTAGATTCACATTTAAAACAACAATTCATTAAGATATTAAGTGGATTGTCCCACATATTCTTAAACATAGCGCATATATTGATCAAGCAATATAATTTAGTAAAGAAACAGACTCCGTTGGTTACCATTGCTGGCGGCCCAAAAGCCGATAACAAGTTTCCATAGTAAGGGTCAAGCTGATGGAAAGGAATCCGAACCTACAAAGGAGAGATGGAGACATTAGATTTCTCTACCACTCGAAAAAACAAAGAAATGATCAACTTACCGTGGATTGGGTACAATCTAGCTGGGAAGGAGGCAACCAAAAGTCCTGAGTGCCCATTGAAGACGATGACTTAGTCTTGTTCACCTCTAGCGTCAAACAAGCATCCTTATTTCCTAGAAAATTGAAAACATGAGAAACAACCTACTTACTTTCCCAAAGAGTTTTATTCAAGATGTGTAAGTTGGCAGGCCACAGTTACAATAGAGTTCACTTAACAATCCTTATATACAACAATACCTTCTGCCATGCTAGCCACTTCATGGCAAGCGTGACCAGTAGATTGAGTGGAGGTTGAATCGTGATCCTGAAACGGAAAACCCAGCTGATTGGTGCCATAAAAATGTGGTGACGAAACCCCCATTTCCTGATGCAGAACCCGTTCGGACAGATGATTATCAGAGATTTAAACAGGCAAACTTCTGAACCAATGGATGGCAGCAAGCTTTGGTGCTCCTGAATCTGCAAAACTGATCCAAGAACTTCGTTCAAAGGATGTCATTCATTCTATTACCATCAACATAATCATAACGAACTATGATTCTTGTAGTCCCTAATCAAATTCGTGTAAGCATTGCGCATTAGCTTTCAATAGATCCGTGCTAAGAAATACATATGTTCTATTAGTCTGATTCTTGTATTGCATGTAAGAGGTTTTTGTTAGAGTCCAACTCCAATATTGGAATCAGTATAGCATAAAGCCTGCATATATGTAAGGTAAGCTATTCATTGACTTTCGATTTAGGATTGCACATGCAGGTAAACATGGTGTCATAGCGGACTTGACCATGGGCCATTGTTCAAACACAAACCTCCATCTGTTACCTAGAAAACTCGACCAATCATCCGTCCAACAGGTGTTGTTTCAGGGGGTGTGTTAGAGAGTGCACATGGCACATTGAAATTTGGATAAGCCTAGCCTATGGTTCTCTAGACAAATCTCAACTAACACGAGTTCGACCAAATATCCATCAGCTTCAGGACATCAAACAACATGTTCATCAGAACAATACACAGGATTCAAATTTTTGTACACCAACTATCAGATCCCGAAACTCTTGTAATCCTCTATACCTCTACTAATAGTTAAAAATAGAAGTACACATTAACAGAGATTAGCTAGTAACCAACCGTTCGGACATAGATAAAAGGTTGCAAGGGATACAAAACAACATAAAAACTTTGAAGACAAACTAATGCATGCAAATTTCCGAGGTCCAATGACAAAGAGAAGGGAAACAAGAACAGAAATACATGCATCAACAACAGCCCATAACTAGAAACTTGCAGGAACCAAGTTACTACCTCTTGGGGGCTCCTCTTGTTCTTCTCTCCAACTATAAAGGAGCTGACTTTCCACCTTCCAACTTACTCTCTCTCTAAAAAAGACACAAACTTTCCAACTCCCAGTTCCTCTCTCTTCAAAACCCAGTTCAGTTTCCTCTCACTCTCTCTCACAAGCTTCTCTTTTTTTTCCTTTGCTGCTAAGGCTCACCCATCTCTCTCTTTCTAGAAGTATCTTTCTCTCTCTTCTCCCCACAATGAGCCATTAAAGTTTAAGCATTTACACACAACCATCACCACCTTCTCTTCCTACTACTACAACCATCACTTGCTACTCTCTCCCTTTTTGTGTTTTCTCAAATATTTTAATATATTTTTTAACCAAAAAAAATTAGATATTTAACATTATAGTTTATATTTTACCGAGGAAGGGTCACGTCAAGATCATAATAAGCCATAATAATGGAGATTGCTTGTGGTGGGTGTTTTTATTTTAAATAATTTTGTCGTTTTCTGTGTGGTGGATTTCTTAGCAAACACCTTATAATTATTATGTGTTATTATATTCAATTCTCCTATCATAAGTAGCAATCAATAACTTAAACTCATTTTAAAAAATTCAGGACAAGTCACTGCTCAAATAGTACTAACAGATAATTAAAAAAAGGCAATCGGTAAGAAAGTCCTAGATGGGATTAGTTGGAGGTATTACATTTAGTTTAGCTGATTACTGACTGAACCACACTTAACATGTCTTTGGTCTTTGGTAAAAGATGTCACTATGGTCCGTACAGTTTTTGATTAGAAAAGAACTTCTAAAAACAATTTTCAATCTTTTATATGTAGTAGTTGTGAATTAGAAAAATATTACCTGTGAACCGCATTTGTAAAAGGTAAAACAATGGTGGAAGTTGGGTTATTAAAATATAAGAAAATGATGAGGTGGTGTGTTGTGCGTGGAATTGTCTAATATATGCTTAAACCTTATCTAATCTGCTGGCGTAAGCTAAGTACGATGTAGGAGGATTTTATATCAATTTAATGAATGGCCTTTTTCTTGTCAGGCCTCACCCATATAGGCAGCCGCCCTCTTATTCTCTCTCTGTCTAATATATTCTAAAAAAAAAATACTCATGTATGTGCAGCAATTTTTCTTTTTGTCTTGTGAATTTATGTTATTCAAAATTGTTAATTTGTTCTAGAGCTTTATCTAAGAGTTGATTTTTAACTGCCTTTGTTTTCATCAGCAAAATCTGAATACAATACATTGTTAAAATGTCCAAACATCTTGATACTTAAAAGCGATTCTAATTAATTTCTCAACTCAGGTCGCTTTTTGGTTAACTGTGACTTTCACTTTCGCAACCATAAAGCTACATAGAGCAAAGTTTCTGCAAAAGAAAACTATAAAGTTGCATCCGAAGAGGAAATTATCCAGAATTCCTCGTGTATATGTTATTGGCAGACCAATTATAATCTCCACCATGCAAGGACAGTAACGATTTTCTCTCAGATACTTGCTGGTTGCTATTAAGAACCTCCCAAAAAAATGGAAATATGATTTCCTCTAAATATGTAAAAAGAGCATTCCTAAAAATGACAGCAATCAACAATTTATACCGAAGGCGCACATGTTATAAAGTGTACCATTGTTGCAAGGTGTCCTAGAATCATCCTAAATAAATACCCTTCACATTTTTTGTGTGATACAATTGAGTAATGAATGAGGAGGATACACCACACCTTATAACCTTATTAAAGCCTTGTGCAGTCTCACAGTACCCACATTTATTGTTTAGAATACTAAGTTGGCTTGCTTCAACCTTGTTGCTTAAAATAAGGCAAAGTATGTTCCACGATGCAAACTCGACCGCAAAAAGGCAGTCAGATAAAAAAAACGGGCACATAAAGTCTTAATACTTCAGGCAACAGAGAAAGAACACAATTTATATACGCAAAAGCACCATATTTAGTTCCAGCATCCGCAACTACTTAATGAAACAACCGCAGCGACATACAAAACATAAAAGGGTTAGTGAAAACTTGCCACGGCCGGCGGTCGGGGTTAGAGGAAGCATACACGGGGATGATCGGAAAACTACATCCCCAGATAACTTGAGACTTCCGAAGCCATAAAATTATGGGGACAAAGCATGGAGCTTCGCCAGTTGCCAGGATAGGAGACCGACAAATTTGTTCAAAAACAGCCTCCAAAAGGCAGCCCCATCTTCCCTGAATGCAGTCAGCTGATTAAAATTCCCGTCTCTTGGACTGCATTTCCTGTGAAAACAAACAATCAGTTTACCCAACGTAAGAGCGTTGTTGTCGCGAAGTAGAGGTTCAGTGAGCGTATATGATGTGGCTTGCCCAACCACCAAAGAGTTGTATGCTGCCCTGCTTCTTACTATTAAGCTAAATCATAAAATACATATCCTTTTTTGCAATGTGTTCTTACCTAATTAAGATGACATCGATAAGAGGTTTTTCCATTAAAAAGAAAGAATACTAGAATATCAAATAAAACTTACAGGCTGGTAGCTTGTGGGCATGTACAGAAGTTGCCGAGGTTGACCAAGAATCATCTGCTGCCCATACTGCAATTAGAGTAATGAAAAATTATGTGCACCAACATCGTACATTTTTAGGGGGGTTTGAACTGTTATTCCATAAAAGATTGTACCTGAGGTCCACCAGGATGAAAATATGCTTGTGGTGTTTGAATCGGAGCAACCTGAGGATTAAACATCACTGGTTGGTGCCCTGGAAATGAAGGTCCAAGCTGCAAACAACGGAAAGTTAATCTCCATCTTCAAAGTAAAAGCCAAATTCAAATGTCTGATCCATGACCAATGAGAAACACCGGGTTTCAAGTTGACAAAAACTCTCATGAGTCTCTCACTGATGTTTATATTGACCTTCTGAGAGATTTGGTTGAATTCGGTGTATAAACAGCTTACAACAAATGTAACTTGATCACGTTATATTTAATTATGGCATAAATATGATGATCACCGAATCATGAAAGCTGCAACTAGTCACTATAAAACTTAAACCCCAAAAATACCTCAATAATAGAAATTCCAAGACTCGAGAGAATATATTGCACTAAAAAAACACCTCCTGGCCGGAACCAGGTGTGAAAATTGACACAAATACCATATTTTACTTGACCACAGCTGAAAACACGCATCACATAATGGGTTGGCACGAAATGTACAAATCAGCGGTGTAGAAAGGCGTCCAAATGATGAAACAGCCAACAGTCTCCGTTGGAATCTATTAAAGAGTGATAGATGACCGTCTAAAGAAAATGGTGATGTTTTGAAACTTACCCCAACACCTACAGGCATGCCATGCATATTAGGCAGAGCAGAAGCAGGATAATAGAAGGAGCCATCAGACACTGGAGATACCGGCCTGACAGGCGTTTGAGATGGGGTGAAACTCTTGGCATTGGGATTGAACTTGAATTCCTAGTGAAAATTTGAAGAGCAACAACAAAAATACATCAGATCAACACGCCATAAAGCAAAAAAAAATAAAAATTGTTGCATGCTAAAGGAATGCCATAGGACCAATATACGGCTATAACTAGCAGGATCTGCATATGAAAAAGAAGAATGCTGATGGACACCAAGGTCTAGACAAAGGGACTTGGTCCAACAAAATGATTGTCACACCTTAGCATGGGGATTCAAAGTCGATTTGCCCGAAGACAATGAACCCATTGATGAGCTTGGTGATAAACTAGGACCAGAGGCCGAGACAGCTCCCAACCGGTCTGAATTTGATGATGCTGAACTACCAGGTTTTCTGCTGCGTGAGATTGAGGATTGTGTTTCAGCTGCACTTCTAATTGGTGGTGCGGGCTTTGCTCCTCCTGCAATGCTACTGTGAGAGCTCGTCTTCCCATCAGTCTTAGTTGAAACATGGGAAGATGGTGAATAGCCTGTAGCATTAGCAGATAGTAGTGATTTATCAGACATATCCAACTTGTCATTTGGGGGTATTTGAGAATCTGTGTATCAAACTCGTGTGAAGTCAGGACTGTTAGCAATTGAGACAAATAGAGAGGATGTCCTAACATTATTAGTCAATTGTTCAAAGCTCACCATCTGACTTTGGCAGCTGAGCGTTGTTAGGCACCCTCGTTTGTCTCATCAATTGCTCTTCAACAAGCTCCTTACCACCAGTGTTTCCATCATGATGACTATTTGGTATCCTACAGATTCCAAGTATTCAGAACTTAGTGTGACAGAAAAGTTCCCCACTAAACTTATTTCCAATAAACCTTTCAACATGAGTATTTTTTCCAGTCAACTATTTCTCCCTGATGCTCTCAAAAACTTTGCCAAAATGAAAAATGTAAACCAGTAATCAGTTAATGTCTAACAACCTGAATTCACTCTCAGATGTGCAGTTCTTAGAAAGTTGTTCAGCTCCCAAAGATCTAGCATGATCATAAGGATATTCAGCTCTTAAAAGGGCGTCATCCTACACCAGAGACAAGTAACATGTTTAGCATTTACATGCGAATAAAATCATGGAAGTGAACCAGGGGCCAAAAAATTCAGATAAAAGATTCAATTTAATCATAGAATTCATATTAGATAACCAAATTCATCATCAGCATGCACATAGAGAAAGGTAAAACAGATACAATTGCATTTCTAAGAAAGAGGATCATGCTTCAAAATTAAAAGGGAGGATAAAGTATGCAGGAATGATTTTTTTGTAGTTCGACTCCAATCAGCAAACACCAACTCATAAGTCATATCTAGTAGTTCTTGTGGCATATAGGTCTGGAATTATTATTTTCTACCGAATACAGCAATAATACCCAGACCACTGCCTTTTAGTGCACAAACTTCCAACATAAAAGCAATGGTTTGTAAAGGCGAAAAAAAGCAGAAATCACAATAAACAGGAGAGTCAGGTCAATGAGAAACTATGCAGATCAATCAAGATGCATACTGATATCTAGCTTTCCATTTGAATCGTGCGAACATTATTGAGAAATGTTAGTTCCAGAACACTCAAGTTGTTCAAGATTAACTACATTCACTCTTCTAAGACTAATGAATAGTGAAGAGGAACTACCATGGAAAACTTGGAAAATACCCGGGCTCCTTTGCCGCTGTTACCACAAGCCACATCAGCAGACTTGTTAGTGGAAGAGGCGGGCACACGTCCAAAACTTTCACTATTTCTCAAGTCAGACATAATATCCTCGAGCTCATCATATCCACTATCCTCTATACCTCTGGCTCTACTTACAGACGAATATCTTGTCTCCTCATCTACATCAAAACTCCCATGAAGCTGCATACCCCTCTCCTGCTCAGAAATTAAGGAGATTGAAATAATCAGCAAATAAATGTTAAGCAATAAAAGGAAGAACATGAAATTAGATACAATTTAACCCATGAACAGAAAAATGTAAAATTAGAAACCCGCCTCTGCTAGATGTAGATCCTTCGTCTCCTCTCCCTCAATTTCCCTGGCTATCCTCAAAGCTTCCCTCTCTATTGCTCGCGTCCTAGGGCCCCTTTCCAACTTTGTTGTATAAATTTCTTCATCAAAGGTGCTCTTCACCCCAAATAATGCCTCGTTTGCTTCAAACTGGTCCCAGCCCCTAAAACATGATACCAAGGGAAGTTCTGATCCGTGAATGAATATAATAATTGTGAATAGGAAATGGCAATTCACAAAGCATTAACAATATGAGTCACTGGAAAGTTAAGTGTCCAGGGTGGGGCAACTGGGAAGCTACAATAGATCAAAACTCTCATTTCCACTCCAGGAACATGCAGACCAAAACTAGACTTCAGTTCCTTCACATTACAAAATACTTACTAACTTCACTCCTTCCCAAAGTATTAGGACTGTACACAATTCCCAATATTCTAAGATAACGCTATAATCTTCAAAAGTAACTATACCAGCAATGATCTAGAAACAGATCATGTGACAGCGTAAAGATATCCTAGTCTTTCAGTGTACAGAAATATATCAACAAACCAATCTTGATAAGTCAGAGAATCGAAGACCATAAAAGGAAAAAAATAAACGTTTGAACTGCAGGTCATTTGTAAAAGTATAGCAGCACACCATACAGTTGACGTAAAACAAACAATATTCAAACATGTAAAACAGCTTATATTGTTGCATTCAACCAACCTATTCCAAGGATCATCAAATATATTCTCTAGCTCGGGACATTGTGGATCATCCTCATCAGGAACCCACGGAGCGAGCTCCCTCCCTGCTTCAACATCGCCAGATTGTGATATATAGGAGTCTATCATAATATCATGCTGCTTTTGGCGCGGGGCCTCATTTGACATTCCATCAATGGTAACCATAACATCCTATAAAAGTAGATCAAAATTAAAAGCTCAAAGGCTTGATAGTCAAGAAGAAATGCCCGCATTAAAGTCCCGACTAAACAACTTCCTCAGCTAGCTAAGCTAATCATTGACTACCTGAGGTCAATTTTCACCAAAAATCTACTTCAACTGATTTGAAGTCATATAACAACATATCCTGAGAAAAGGTAAGAATCCGAAAGAACCTTTGCTATAACTTGCACAACATCTTTTCCAGGAATAATCAAAGTCTTTGAAGGTGACTTGCTAAGAGTTTCTGCCTTTTGCCCTCGGGACGTGGCATCCTTCACCAGACGCACCATTTTCAGGATGATTGCTGGAAGGGTTGAGATAGAAGTCAACTACAAGCTAATTACAAGAGCGGAGAATAGATTCAAGTGCACTAACTAGCAAGTTGCTACAAAAACTGGCAGGTGTACCAAATTCCTCCTCAATGTTTGTTGTATAGCATGTTCCAGCGTACACAGAGCTATTTTTCAGGTGGACTTCCACAGGATGTCCTATAAGACACGTTGATAAATACGCAAGGCGGTCCCGTGAAGGACTCTCATAGAATCCACCTTTGCCACCAGACCCTGCAGGTATGCCTAAACAATCAGAGAAGCACCTAGCTTACTTGGAAGAAAGAAAGATGCAAACTTTGAAACGAAAATGATTCGACTTAAGAAGCAGGACCTGTGCTGCTTGACCTAAAGTGTTTTGATTTCCCAGATTGCATCTTGTTTTCCAACCTCATTCCGCCTTCCCTATCAGATCTTCGGCGACCAAACCCGTTAGTAGAAGGTTTATGCTGCACAGACTGTTGCGGATTCATCTGAAAGGTCGCAGCAGCAGCCTTAGACTGGAGAAAGACAAACAAAATCCCAGCCCAGAGCATTATGAAACATACGGACACAACAAGAGTGATCTTGGACTTCGTGGAACTTTTTTTTAAGGCAGATTGTTACAGCATGCCAAGGCTTAAACCTTGGACCTACTTAAATTATATACAACTCCATGTGCCGGGAGGCTATATGCCCTTTGGCTAGTTCATGGAACTATGTGCAAATAGCAAAAACTCCTAAGTACCAACACATAACCACATCGTATGCGAGCAAAACGGATAACTCCCCAAATGACGGCATTAAAAATTAAAGCTGGCTACTACTCAGAACTAGGCCTCAGATTGAATACCGAAACCTAGAAGTCAACCATATCATGCACCCCAAAACCAAATGAGCTGAAAAAAACCTCACTTCCACACTACCAAGGGAACCTCTACTCACAAAGCTCCATACTCTGACCCAACATTTCATTCATAAGAGAACAGTCCCAGAGGCAAACAACCCGGTCCGGTCCAGAGCTCAACTCCGTCACTATTCCTCAATACAGCTCAATACCGAGCTCGGGGCAGCTTCACCGAACCCTATGAATCAACAAACCCTAACGTCGACTTAACTAAGACACCGGAGGTCAGCGTATTGATGCGATTACGACAGAAAAAACGGTTCAATTTCAACATGCAAGTAGCTAGGAAGCGGAAATTTCAAATTTGTAAGGAGCAGCCGTCAATATTTACCTGAGAGAGAAAGCTAAGATAACCGCCCGGGCCGAGGTCGCCGCGGCGAGGTCCGGGGAGTGACCGGAGAGCTAAGAGCTAGTGTCACGAGGGTGAGAGAGATCGGGAAAACCGCTAGGGTTCCCGAAACGACGTCGTTTCGAGCGGAGGAAGGAGGGGGCCGATCGAGGTTTTTTTTTTTGGTATAGTTTTTGTTTCCTTTTTCTGGTTGAATATTTACTGGGGGAGAGGGCCTTAGAGTTGAATAAAAATAAATCAAGGGACTAAATTATCGATCTCAAAAATAAAAAGGTTTGAAATAACGATTTATGCAAAGTACAGGGACCTGAAAATTTTCGAATTTAATTCTTAATAAAACTTATTGTCATATTTTTATGATACAACCTATGTCAAATCTGATTTTAATTGATATAGTAATCAAAATTTATAATATGAGTTGGTCCGGGAGGTATAATAACAACATGTAAGTGCCTCGGGCCCAAAAGAAATTTGGTGTTTTGAACATAGAGGAGCCGTGAGAAAATGTTGGGCTGTTGAAATCTTTATGTAGGATATTGACGAAGCCGTGTATTTTACTTAGTTGGATACATTAATTTTTTTTCTCAATTATAGTACTTTTTTTTAATCAATGTAGTTTTTTTATGTAGAATACTTGTTTCAGAAATTGAAAACATGCAATCTTTGAATAATTAGTAATTAAAAGTACATAATTGCATCGCTTAGTTACATATTGCTCTGACTAGATGCGTGACATTTAGAAATAAACTTGTCGGTCAAAACCCAGCTAATGGTAATATTGACCGTTATATATTTACCCTTTGGGCAGTCGAATCACAAATTAAATAATATCTCTCTTGATAAGTGAGTAATTTTATATATAACCACTTGTTACTTGAAGTAAAGCAATAACCAATGTATTGGAATACATCAACCTTTAGATGAGCTAGTATGCCTCCAACACAATTTTCCGAGAATATCTCACATCAAAAATTGCAAAGATTAGTTTATAAGTGTGAATAATCTATATCATCGTCGTAATAATATAGAATTACTCTATGGCATCAAAGCCAATTATTTTAACGAGCACATGACTCATATACTCGCACGACCCTATTTCAAAAAACGAATATTATATCCGAAAGATTTTTTCTTGCGGGAACATGAAGAATATCTCATATCGAATTATAAACTATGAATTGGTTTATAAATATGGATGATCTATGTAATCATTATCTCGAAATTTGGATAGCATATTTTTTTTATAAGAGCTACAATATCTAACGCTGGCATTGCTTGGGCATTTAGAGATCACCATGGCCGCTTCTTACGTAGCTTGAATAGCTACAATAGCTTCAATTGGTTAATTTAGTCGACTCGATTAAGCAACATTGTCTACAATGTTGTTGCCAACGCTTAAGGAACTCCTCCTGTTATTCTAATGACAAATTAAAAATGCAACCTACACTAAGACACCAAAGTCTAAGGAGCTCCTTTTGTATGATTCTCATGACAAATTATAAATGTAACCCACACTAAGACACTTAAAAAAAGCATCGTTTGATGCCACCTTGTATATAGTTGATAGCTCTGTACAACTTTGATTGGTATATACAAATCTTATATTTTTTTTAAATTTAAATAAAGCATCTATCGCACGTGGAATTTTCAAACTTCACCCACTTAAAATTGGATTAAAATCACTCAAAATAAAGTTGACACATGCAGAGAAGAGCCTGAAATCATTGCACATGTTAGTTTGCTTACCTTTGATTTTTAAACAATTAATAAAGCGAAGAAAGTTTTTAAGGGAACACGGTGCTTGTTTTTTGATTGTGAGCCGCCCACTTCACTGAAAAAAGGGCAAAATCCCCACTATTGTGAGAAGACGGAATATAATTTTGTCCTCAGCTTATACCAATTATGACATCACATATAGACAGCCATTCTTTACTTTATCGTTTTTTAATAAAAAAATACTATACAAAATTAATATATAAAAAATCACTTTAATTCCCCGGGGCAGCTAATGCCCGGTCACTACAGGTTGATTAGTTACGTGGTGAGTCAATTAATCTCACTTAATTTTTTTTTATTTGATAATTTAATATATAATTTAGTATATGTACTCACTAAAAATGAGAAATTAATCCTATTAAAAAAATGATCAACCTATAAATTGAAATTAATATTTTATATATTGCTCCCATTTCGATATTTTTCTAGCTCCGCCCCAGTCGTCCACCTAAACACGACATTTTAATTTTTAGCTATCTTTTAAATCTTATTTTAAAAAATAATAATAATTCATATAGTAACAACTATTATTACCTTTTTTTACCAAAAAAAAAACCATTATGCTTGTCCGTTAGTACAGTTTGGTCTTCGTTTGTATCAAAATTTAGTACTTGCGAACTATGTGTCTCGATTTTGAAGGGTATAGTTTAATCTAAAGTTAATGGACATAATAAATATATAATTACGTTGTGATTTCAACCAATAATACCTAATTTAATATGCCTCGGTTCAGTGGACTCTACAGATTCACTTTTCGGCGGAATACTTTTTAAAGGCGAAGCAACAAAAGCAATTAGAAGTGTATACTTAAGGGCTAAGTACAAGCAAAGCACGTAACTTTCTTCTTCTTCTTTTCCTGTTCCCGCTTTTTTCATCAAACTTGATTAGAACTGCCTCATGTTAATTATTAGGACAATCTTCTTGATTTAAGTTTGGGAAAAAAGGCAATTAGTTCCATGTCCCCCTCTTAATAAGATTGTTCTACTTTACCAAATTAGTACGGGTTTTCAGTTCTTAAGAAAGTAATAATATGAAATACTTATTTTGACATATTTGTCGTTATGAAAATTACTATTCAATTTGAACCTATCAAGTGAATTTGCCACATGTAAAAAAAAAAAATTACACCCGATAAATAAAACTTGAAGAGGACAGAAAGTGTCCAAAACAAGTGTAAGCTTAGCTGGAAGCATAGTGGCACCTTTCTCTTTCCACCATCTTAGAAGCTATAGCTTAGAAAGCTATTGTCGCCTCAAAGCCAAACACTTAACCTTATGACAAGGACTTAAGAAATTCCTGAGATATTTAAAACTAGTTTTATTGTGTTCAGCTCTTGTTAGCCAATAACATGTAAGGTTCTTAAAATATAGCAAGAGGGAACATGATTAGCTTTTAATTACAACGTACTTTTGCATAATTGAAGTTTAGGTTGAATATAATTCTACATTATATGACCATAATACTAGATGCAAGAGTAGTTGGCTCATTTATAAGTGAGTTTATTTATACTGAAGGAGTTAACTTAAGATCTTGGGTTTTAAATTATCCATTAGCTTAAAGCAACTTAATACTGGGGGTTTACACCATAAATTTCAATTAAAATCAACTATAAAAAGAGTGAAATAGAAGACGGATCGATATTTTAAGGTGGTAAATTGAAATTATCGATTCATAATTTGTTTATATAAACGACTTTCAATTTATTTCACTACTTTGTATTGAATAGACATTTGGGAGGTTTTATTTAATACGGGTTTTAGTATTATTTTATAATTGTTAAATTGATTCCCTTGTAATAATAAACCTTACATTTTTCTCCCTTATTATCATATTGTTATCGAATGCACGTCTTTCTAGATCATCTACCAATATACGTACGACTTTTATACGAGTGGGAAATCAGAATTTGAAATATGACCACTCGTTGCCCGTGCCCATCATTATTTTATCCAAATGCTAAGGAAATGCCAGAAATGAGAATCCTCCTTCCCACTTTAATATGCCTCACGAAAATAATAACCAAGAGTCACGCTTTGACCAATCAAATAGAAATTATTTCTGCGAGTAATTTTTCGTAGTTTTTGAATTTTGGATTACTGATATATTTAGTAAAATATCAGGCCCACTATATATTGTCATCGTTGGTAAAATTCTAACTGTTGCATCGTAATTTTTTTCATTAATTTGCAATAAAATACTGTTGATATAAAGTATGGGATATATCATTAGTTGCCACGTGATACAATCTTTATAACTCGATTTATCAATTCTTGCAATTATGATTTTTTCCTCCATAACGTGTTTTTTTTCTTCTTAACGTGTCGGTTCCTTCATAATGTATCTTTCAAAGCAATAATTCAACCCAATTTTTTCTAATCATTCTTAACCAACATTCCTACTCTATACTAATATCCCGATTTTATTTTTTTTTTGGAAAATATCTAAATGCTCATAAAAGAAGAGAAGCAATCCCAAGGAAAAAGAGTAAAGACTAATATGCCAAGAATAAAGTAAAAGATATATTGGAAATGATCAAGACAAAATTTTGGTTGCTTCATCTCCCTCCAAAATCCAAAATCCAAAAATAAAGGATAACGTAGTTACTTTTCCACTTTTGCTCTTTTTTTTTTTTTCCAGAATACTCTTTTGTTCCTTTTAAGGGATGCGAAGGTGACATGAACAGATCCAATCACAATAATCACATTCCCTGAAAATCATATTTTCACTGCCTCGATTTTACGTACTACATTCCGAAATTGGTCATGACTATAAAGACGACATTGCCTTGATTTTAGCAGTTTTGAAATATCATATTATTAATTAAGTTATACAATTTAAAAGGGTAACAATATTGAAATTCGAATGTAGTATGATTCTAGATATGCTACAATATTTTCGGACCTAAATACATTTACTTATGCTGAAAAAAAAATCTATATTTTAGAATTTTACCAATTGAATTTTGTAAAATTTTGTAATTAATGTTATTATCACTAGGTCAAGAGACGATGAATATCATGTTTTGGTAAATGGTCAAATTTTTAATCGAGAGTGTTGGATTGTACTTTTCCAACATCTACAGGTGCCAAGTACAAATGTTGGTTATTTTTCAAATTATATAAGCAAGCAAAATGTAGTCCATGCATGATCCAATTGGTCTTTCGAAATAGACAACGATGAAAACGAAAGCATCACCTGCCTTTAATTGCATGGATAACTAATTTACTTTTTTCATTTAAATTCGGATGAATATCACCATCCTCTCCCTTTCCCACATGAATGATGTATCCAACTGTTAGCAATCCCCTGAAAAAAAAAAATATTAGTGACCAAAAATTAGATACGGGTCAATCCAAGTCATAAAATTGTATTCAAAATTTGTTGATTTTAATTCGGTTTATACTCGAATATTGTCCTAATATTATCAAGACCTACTCTAAGTGAGGCGGCACAAAATAGTTTCTGAAGAGTTGGTGTGAAGAACTGTACCCCCACTCTCACATCAACGTGAACCTTACATTATATTATTAATGTAAGATATGTATAGGTAGCTAGCTAGCTAGGTCTGAAGATATTAATTTCAGTTTCATATGATCGGTCAGGCTGCATTTATTTCCCATCTACCTCCAAATTCCACCTATTATTTTTCAAAAGTAAAATTTCATTACAGTGTAATATATACTATATAAAAATTCGCAATCTCTCAATTATTGAACTCTTTAAAATACTGATATGACAAAATATTTAGATCAAAAACTATATATCACTACGAATATAAAATTCTACCTAATGCTACTATGAGATTTGGCTTCCACGAGTGAAGAGACCACCGCCTTAGTACCACTCATTCATTCCCTTTACCGGCAATTATTGTTTTGGTACAACGGTAATGTGTCGCCGGCTAATCTCGATTTTCTCCGTATTAAAGATACCGTTCATTTTGAAAATCACATGCACCCTGTATTAACTCCAAAGTTTTTTTTTATGTGTATTAACTCCAAAGTTTCTTTTATATGTGTATTAACTCCAAAGTTGATATCCATGTAACTTACAAGATATCTTATTTCATTTTTTAGAAGTAGATAGAATAACTTTTACTTTTGACAAAAATGAAAATTTTAAGATAACTAAATACAATATCTTATGAAGCCCAACTAAATTTTTATTTAAAAAAGACTAATATCAGTTTTGCAAATGAGGCGTGATTTTGTCAATGGTGCCTAACTAAAGACGACATTCAAAGTCAACATTTTATTTAAAATAATTAATTACATTAATCAAATAAACTAACGTTGTTTGTGAAAATCACCACGTATTCAAATAGGTTTTCGATTGATTGATTCAAGTTAGACTCAAATAGACTTATAAAAAAATTACTTTTAAAACTTATAAAAAAAAAGTGTTTAGACTCAAACATCACGTGTGCAAACTACTGTATAATGGTACCATATAACATACCGGACAATAATACAGTTTATACTAATCACAAATTTCCCATCTTTTTTATTTAAATCCAAAAGCTCTATAATGCCATAAAATAACATCAAAAGGGTACACAAAAATGCAGAGAGAGTACACAAAATCCAACCAGATGCTTAGTGATCTGCTCATTACAGAAGAGAATATAAAAATAGCATTTAAAAGGGGCAAATGACCCCATAATCTATCTATCTATAATAATAATATTATATGATAATCTTTATTTATTTATTAGTCCACAATATAATAACATCCACTTACCTCGCAGATCGCCATAAACCATGCCCCGATCCCTCCCTTAACGGTCACCTCTCTCTCTCTCTCTCTCTCTCTATCTCTCTCTCTATCTCTCTCTAGAAAGAGACTGATAGATAGTTTGCATTACCAATCCTCGTCCTCCTTCCACCCTGTCACTAGAACTTGGCTGACACGTTTCGGTTCAGACATAAAGTGGAATAATCTCTGTTGATGGTTTACTGATCTGGGTTCCTTCCAAAATCCTCTCTTTTTTTTGCATTGGTTTCATCAACAACTAAACCGGGAGAGGAGAATTATGTTGACTTGTATAGCTTGCTCGAAGCAGCTGAACGGGAATGGATCTGTCAACAATGGGAAGAACGTTAGAGATGAGGAGGAGGAGGAAGAAGAAGAGTTTGGTTCTTTGGAGGTGGAGACTCCAAGGACTAGACATGCCATTAAAGCTCTCACTGCCCAGGTAATAAGATCATCTGCAACCGTTAAAGTTTGAGTCTTTTTTTGGATTTAGACCCTGTTTGGATCTGTAATGGCTCGTGTTCATGTTCTGGCCAAAGGGCGTTTAGCCTGATGGCACATTGCGTTGGATGATTTGACGGAAGTCCGGGATTCAATACCTCGCAGGTGTAATCATGGTTTAAAAAAATTACCCATGTTCGGGCTTGTGTTTGTTGAGTTAGTTTGATGGTAGAAATACGTGCTTGTGGTTTGGTTCAGTTGATTTCTAAAAATGGAAGGGCGAGTTTAAGATTTGCTCTGACTGTTTTGGCTCCTATTGCATTGGGACTTGTAGTGGAATTGAGGACACTGGAAAAGAAGAGACTTGTTTGTGTGTGATTTCCAATTAGCTTTGGTTCGATTCGTTTAATGATTTTGTTCTCCAAAGAAAAGATCTAATTCGCATGTTTAGAAGGAAGTTGCTTTGTGTAATAGTTTGAGTTGGCTTTTGGATTTACAGATTAAGGACATTGCAATAAAGGCATCAGGGGCATACAAGAACTGCAAGCCGTGTTCGGGGTCGTCCGGCAATAATCACAACAGGAAATATGCTGATTCTGATGCGGCATCGGACTCAGGCAGGTTCCACTACTCGTACAAGAGACCGGGTAGCTCAAATTCAACCCCTAGATTGTGGGGAAAAGAGATGGAGGCTAGGCTGCGCGGGCTATCTAGTGGTGAAGGCACGCCTACATCACAAAGCGGCCGCACAGAGTCGGTGGTGGTCATGGAGGAAGATGAGCCCAAGGAGTGGGTTGCACACGTGGAGCCGGGTGTGCTCATCACCTTTGTTTCGTTGCCGGAGGGCGGGAACGATCTTAAGAAGATTCGTTTCAGGTACGAATGCTGCACTTTTTTGTTCACTTGTTTGAGAAGATTCTGATTTGTTTGCATGTGATCAGTCGCTTTCTGCCGTGAGGATGGTAACTGCAATTTTCGGCTACCTTGGGATTGTCCTCTTCCTTTAAATCCTTTCTAGCTATTGTGGCCAAGGCTTTTATTTGTTTTGTTGTGACCAAGTGGGGGACCAAAATCTGGGCCATCCATAGATTCTCTTTATTCCTATGTGCTTCTTTTTAGTGTGGCATTTGGTGATTAGAAGTTTTAACCACCGTCTCCTGCGAGCCTCTGTACAATTGTACTAGTATTGCCTTGGTTCTCATGGCTATTCATCCTCATCCATATATTAGAACTGTGGATATTTGAATGCAAAAGTGTTCTTCGCATTATCCTTGAGCATTCCAGAGGGTATTTGAATGCAAAGTAACAACTTGGGGAGTCTCGTCTTGTCAAAAACTGTGGTCCAATCTTTTAACTTCACATTCTGCACTTCTATTGGAAGTTCTGTGGAGTGTTCGTTTTACCAATATCGTGTTCCGTATGAACAAATCTATGTTGAAACCAAAATACTATGATGATATCGACATGGGTTCGGACTTAAGACTGGTGCAGGTTGATTTGGAACTATGAAATAAAATTAGCTTTGCTAACATGTACTCTGCATACTGGTTGAGTTACACTTCAGAAGGTACTGGATATAAAGTAACTAATTGTTGGTCCCCTGGTTTTGTACTTTAGTGGACCAAAGTTCAAAGAGGTCCACCAGAAACAGAAGAGAGAAAATAAACAGAGGAGGAAGATTTTGGGAGATTTATATGTTCAAAGTTCAAAGAGGCTCACTGTAGCATCGCCTACACAAAGTGGAAGCACAGGCTTCCAGTTCTTTGTTAAGATTTTGATGTTATTCGAGTGGCCACACTCGAAAATATACCACATTCTCCACCATTGTTTAGAAAGGATTTCCTTGCTTGGCATTCTTTTGCATTGTTTTGATCTGCGGGAAATGAAGATCTCTGCATTAATACCATCCAGATCAATGAACTTTTGCCACTGATAATGGATATTTTTCTTTCTTTCCCCGGTTGGTCTCTCCACTTTCGTGGTTACTCGCGTGACATCTTGCTTGAAAGTGATTCTAGTCTTTGAGTTCGCTCAACACTCTGGTCTGTGATCCACTATAAAGGTCTCAACTCTTCTAATGAATATTCTGATTTCTTTGTCAGTCGTGAAATGTTCAACAAATGGCAAGCTCAAAGGTGGTGGTCGGTGAACTATGATAGAGTCATGGAGCTGTACAATGTCCGCCAACTGAACAACCAAGCTGTTCCTTTTCAGACGCCATCAAGATCAGAAGACGAGGTTTGATATTTTTGTCTCTCGATTTCCTTTTCAAGGTTCTTGAGAAACATTTTCTGGGATAGTGGAAATGCGAGCTAATAACTGACAAGATTTTGATGTTGTTGAGACCACATCACTGATGTTTCTATTTCTATGTCTCAGCCCGAATCGGTGAAGGACAGTCCTGTTACTCCTCCGCTAGGGAAAGAACGCCCCCGCAACTTCCACCTTCCAGCCGGAAGTGGTTATTCCCCGTCAGACTCACTCGATCACCACCCAATGCATTCACGACAACGTCACGAATTATCCGGGCTCGCTTCTACACCCAAGCTCTCCAGCATAAGTGGTGCTAAAACCGAGACATCATCGATAGATGGCTCTGCAAGAACTAGCTTGTCAAGAGAAGCTGAACATTCAGGAGAGCTCTCCATGAGTAACGCTAGTGACATGGACACAGAATGGGTAGAACAAGATGAACCAGGAGTCTACATCACCATCAGAGCACTGCCAGACGGAACTCGCGAGCTAAGACGAGTCAGATTCAGGTCAGTGTTTGTCATCAGGTCATTAACAGCTTTCTAAAGTATCTGTTCACTATATCCCTGTTAAACCATCTACTACACGTCTGATGCAGCCGAGAGAAGTTCGGGGAAACGAATGCGAGGGTATGGTGGGAAGCGAATCGAGCACGGATACAAGAACAGTACTTATGATGTTGCAGCAGGATGACGAGGATCCGAACGTTGCTCGGATGATGTACCAACCAACTCTTCTAACCAGTATAGCAACCAGCATTCTTATGTACCTTAGTACCACATTTACAGTGCTCTCATGTCTAAGCGCCCTTTGGATATTGTGCAGCTATATTTATTTTACGTTCTGAGACACTTGGTGTAGAAACTAGAAGGGTGGTCACTGATATATGTACAATGTTAATTGTGCTATTAACATGTAGTTTTTTTATGAGCTTATAATATGGTTCTACTTCTTGGGTGTCTTATATAATTTTTAAAAAATATTTCAAATTAGTGGCGAAGTTTTTTCTACCGAATTTAACGTTGCGCTTTGTTAATAATAATTAACATCCGGTATTTGGTTGCAAGGACACAGATACTGGCTAATTAGAGTTAATCAATGTTAGCAATTGTAGGTGACAATATTTGCTAGTCCAAGATCTTTCTCTTAGTATCGTATATATTAACAATATTTACTCGTACAACTCTCTCACAAAATTTGAACAGTCCAATCAAACAGCACGTACGGTTAATACAATTAAACAAGAATTCCTCGATTTTAAATAAAATTTGATAATATTCAACTATCAATATTATAAAATAATTAAATTAAAACTTATAAATCATCCTCATCGCCCTTCAAACCTTTCGGTGCAAGGGCATGGTAGATGCATAGAAAGAAATGTAATCCTAACAATTTCTTAGAATCTATCATTTTGTTACTCATTGTTTCATTTAAACTAACTAATTTGGCATTTCACGACATTAAATAAAACAAAAACTTCAGCTACCAACTTCTACGAAATGCAATATCTTTGTGCTCGGAATTCAATTCGAGAATTTTTTTTTGAATCTTCATAACTTTTTGAGATCTACAACTTGAAAAAATAAAACGACCAATAGACAGATTTTTAACCCGTCTATTAGCCCGATAGACAAAAAAAACAAGTGTTCATCAATAGACGGGTTTTAAATCCGTCTATTGGTTCGATAGACCAAAAAAAATCTGGCTCCAACCAATAGACGGGTTTGTGACCCGTCTACCGTTAGACGGGAAACAAACCCGTCTATTGGTATAGACGGATTGAAAACCCGTCTATTGGTCCAATAGACGGAAAAATTTTTGGCCGGACACCAAAATTGGAATTTCGTGCATGGAGCACCATTTTGGTAATTTGTGGTGAATAGTAGTACCAAACATAAAAAAAACCCACAATGTACATGTCCTGTCATTTCTTTCTGTCTCGGATAGTTAACATTTTTTTCGTCAGTGTCACTGTCTCAGTGACCGGTAAACAACCAAAGACCAAACAATTACACGTCCCGTCATAAACCGTCGCACCAAATCTAAAGAACATAAAACGTAAAACACATTGTACAATGAAAAGGACAAGTCTCCGTCCAAATGGTAATAAAATTTTAGGGAAAAGTCCACTTTAGTACCTTATAATTTGGTCTGTTCTCAGCTAAGCCCTGTGGTTTAAAAGTGTTAATTCGAGTCAAACTTCGTCCAATTTTCCCATTTAGGTCACATCCGACCGGTTCGATTTAGTTTTGTTCATTTTGGTCGGATCAAATCTGGCATTTCCAACGCCGATTATCGACTTTTGTTTACTCTCCGAAGTGTCCCCAACATGTGGATGCCAGTTTCACACGTCTTTGTCGCCGAAATCGCGAAATCGAGCTTTGGATTTTCAAATCAAACTGATCAGAGATGACCCAAATGAAAAAATTGGACGAATTCAGACCACAAATGACCTTTTTAAACCACATGAACTTATTTGGAAACGAGTCAAACCACAGGACACCTAGGTAGACTTTTCCCAAAATTTTAATATGGACTTAGCAACTTTAATGGTAAGAAATAAGAAATAAGAAAAAAATTTAAATCGGAAAATAAATATTGGTTAACAATATTTTTTATTCACACATGTTTGTTATTTCCAATCAATTAATTTAAATTTAAATTTGATAAAATTTAAAAAAATTCAGAATGTTTATATTGTAGCGGTTTCCTCTCCCGCCCCAAACCCCTTCCCTTCCTTCTCCCTCCTTTTAATTTTCCTCTTCCCCTCTTCTTCCTCCCTCCGCACTAACTCAATCCCTAACCCTAGCCCTAATCTAGGAGTCTCTAACCGCTCCCCTCGCCTCCTGATCAACGAACCCCAAGTCTAATCGGAGATCCGACGACCCATTGCCTTGGGAGACAGATTAAAAAGAAGGATGGTCCCTACGGCGAGTAAGGGTAACGACGACGAAGACGGGAGAAGTATTGGGGCCCACACGGTGTCGGCGAAGGTGCGGGAGATGACACAAACGATTAAGGAGATCGTAGGGACCGATTTTTCGGATAATGAAGTCTATTTGGTTCTCAAGGAGAGTGACATGGACCCTAACGAGACCACCCAGAAATTGCTCAACCAAGGTCCCCACTTTTCCCACAATTTAGGGTTTTTTCTAGTCTCTGTCGGCATTTTGGCGCTAAATTGTGAAATTTGAGGACATGAGCTGGTGCATAAGTTGAATTCGATGATGAGTTGCTTTTGATTAGGCACATGCTCGGATCTTTGGTCACTATTTGTAACTTTTTTCGAGACATTGCGTGAATTTATCGGGTAGTCGGCTTTGGCTAGTTCAATGCGGTCCTCTTGGTTCCGAATGAAGTGATTTTTTATATTCTTGTTTGGAATTTTCAGATCCGTTCCATGAAGTGAAGAGAAGAACCAGGAAGAAGGAGGTGCTATATATATGTGTTCTCTTTCCAAAATTATTTCTTCCTTTATTTTCGTTGTTTAATTTCTTGTATCTAACTTCAATTGATGATTTGATGTGCTTATAGACTCAGAATCTCGGTTACAGGATTTCTGATGATTCTGCAAACTTCAGTCAGGGAATAAAAGTTCGAATCGGGAGTGATCATTGTGTCAGACGTGATGGGGTCTACAATCGAACCGCTTTACCTGGAAGTGGAGGAATGAACAGAGAGATTCGAGTTGTTAGGGACAATAGACTTGCCCAAAGCAGCAGCAAGGAGGGGTATTTTCCTATTTATGTTATTGGAACAGGCTATTTTTTTAATCTTTTTTTCATTTGTTTTAATTTTTCTTCTGTTTATGGGGAGTGGAACGTTGATTTTGAATTTCGTGCATTGCGTGCTTTGGTATGCATATCCCAGTTCTACAGATACATCCGGCACATCAAAGCTGCCTAGTGCGAAAAGTTACTCCAAAACTTCGAGCATGCCAAATGCTGTTCAGCCTCGACCGACCAAAAATACTCACTCAAGTGTAGTCGAGAGGAAAGCAGTAATAGATGAAAGGAGAATGGTAATTCCGAGCGCTGCTTCAGTGGTGCAAAAAGTTAAACCCAGTAGGGCTCAACGACACTCTGCTCCTCTCTCATCAAGCTACGCTGTTGCAGGGGTGTATTCCTCTTCAACTGACCCAGTTCTTGTGGCATCCTCGGATTCTCGGCTATCTGCTGTTGTTGGAGCGATCAACTGTGATGTTGGGGTCGTAGGTGGTCATAGGCAGTGTTCTGAAAGTGGCGGGAAGGATTCATGTACATCTGCCAATTCTTTATCTGGTTCGGTGTTGGGAAGGGATCACTCTTTATCATACAGACCTTTCACAACTGCGAAGTCTGATCAGGCTGGTCAAACAGGTGCAAATGAGAGTAGATATGTCAAGAGACCATTTTTAACCCGTAAGCATAGTGGGAAGCAGCATCAAGTTGTGGGTCATCAGCAAGGTAAGAAATAGCATCCTGTCTTTCTTGTATGTAATCCTACTTTCACTATGATTTTCGTTACAGTTATTAATTTTGGTGACCTCTCTGTCTCTGTATAAAGTAACTTGTATGTGCAAAGTTTTAAAAGTAATTTTTTCTTATGTTTGTGTGCACCTCAAATTCCTTAGAACTTGTAGACTCTGGATTCATCATTTTCTGACTCCTCCAATACGTGGCATGGCTATTCTTTAGTTGAATGAACTAGAAATATATGTTTGCTTGCAGCTTCTATGCACAAAAAAGAGTGGAAACCAAAATCCAGCCAGAAGTCAAGTGCCATCTGTCCGGAAGTCATTGGATCAGTGCCAAAATCTACTTCTGCATCTGCCGATGATTCGAATGATTTGGATCCGAATGGGGTTGATTATAAACTTTCACGAGTTAACATATATGAGAATCATAATGTCATTATAGCTCAGGATATTCGAGTACCAGAGAATAGTAAAGTTAAGCTGAACTTCGGCAGCTTCGGCATGCAAGTTGATGCTTCCAGGAGCATTGCATCTGGATTCCAAGTTGCTAGAGATACAAAAGAACCAAATGATGCATCTTTTCCAAGGTTTGTTGAATCTGTGCATTGTACTTCAATATTAGAGAAAATTCGTCATTTATAGCTTCTAATGGGGTCTTGATTTCCCAATTTTTCAACTAAGATATTCCTTGATCCATCTGACTTTGAACAGGTAGTAAGAGAATGTGGGTGATGTCTGTTGCCTGTAAAAAAAAAAAAGCTTGTGCCCCAACCTTTTTTTTTCATAGGAACAGACATTCGATTTGATTATGTGATCACTTAGGAGTCAACAAATGAGACTTTATTATTTCGGTTGGATTCCAATTTTTTTTTTTTTGGCATTAATTGACGTATGACTTTGTAGTTTTGCTGGCCCATATATAAGAGCTACCCAAGTCACCATCTGCATGCATGTCTATCACACTGAGCGTAGCCAGAAAATTCGCTAAGTGGGGACAATATAAAAAATACCTAAATTTTTATTAAAGTTTGGTTTAATTTATAGGTAGATTAATTTTTTAATGGGGTCAATTTCTAATTTTAATGGGGACATATACTAAAAATATACCTAATTATCAAAGGAAAAAAAAATTAAGTGGGGGCAATTGCCCCCACTAGTTGCCATGTAGCTACGCCCCTGCTGATGGTTCTTGTGGTCTGCAAAGTCTTGGACTGTATTGCACGACAACTGATGGTAAAATTGTTATCTTTTCTGATCCCTTGCTAATGAGTTATTTTGATTGCAGTTTGGCATCTCCTCTTGATGCTTCTAGTGATGACACATCTACCAGCAAGCAGGTGGAGACGTTTGATGATCAAGTAAGAAATTCTGGATCTGATTCTCCAGTGGTGTCCGAGGATCAACTGACTGATAAGTCATCCAGTCCTCCCAATTTGGACAATTATACAGACATTGGTTTGGTTCAAGACGATGGTCCTTCCTATGATCCATCAGAACCACACCAACAGCAAGATCCTCGAGAGTTGCAGAACTTTTCAGTAAGCTCCTGATCATTAATGTACTGCATAACTTACAAATAGGGTTTGCTTGTGCTATAGGAGGATGTGCTTATGCCTTTGATTTTTTTTCATGCATCTTTTTACTTGTGCATTTTGATGACCGACTGTAAAGCAGACATCGAATCCACAGGTTGGCTATGACATATCATACTTCAGACCTGTCATGGATGAAACCATGCATGGCCAGGGTCGGCCATCTCCACCAAAGGTCAACTTCAGTTCCCTTTTTTTCTTTTGTTTGTTGTATTTTCTGAATCTTCATCTGTTTTGATCTCTCATATCGACTGCTGTAAATATTCTTTGGATCTTGTGGAATCTCTCCCTAGGTTCCAGCTTATAGTGGTGAATTGGTGATGTGCTCTTTCAATGGCATCCTTTATGGATGCTATGAGCTGAAAGGGCATTCTACTTTGAATGTTGACACAAGCTATCTTGCTTTTCTGTTGTATGCAGTCTGTAAGCCCTCACACAGCCAGCAATAATTGGGCTTCAACGATGTCAATGGTACAACGGCAGCAACAACAGGCAATGGCTCAGATGTATCCACAAGTTCATGTCCCGAATTATCCTAATCTGATGCAATATCGTCAGTTTATCTCGCCTATGTATGTCCCTCAGATGCCCATGCGTGGTTATTCTGGCAATCTTGGGTATCCACATCCGTCAAATGCCAACAGTTATTTGCTGATGCCCGGAGGTAGTTCCCATCTCAGCCCAAATGGCCTCAAGTATGAAATCCAGCAGTTTAAACCAGCCCCTGGTGGCAACCCCACTGGCTATGGGAACTTTTCAAGTCCAACTGGATATGCAATCAATGGCCCTGGAGTAGTTGGAAGTGGAACTGGTCTTGAGGATTCATCTCAAATCAAGTATAAAGACGGAAGCCTTTATATTCCTAACTCACAGGTAATTTGCCAGTCTCTTGCTAGTAAAATTGATTTACTTTTCCCAGAGGCCAGAGGTTTATCATTTTTTTGAGGAAAATATGAATTTATTTTGACCAAGTTGTTCTTAGTTATCTGCTTAATCTCTCCCTTTTGAAAGTGGTAACTCTTGGCTTTCTGACTGTTTTTGCTACCTTATGATGCATGACCAGACATTAGCATTCATTTACTTATATTCTTGTCTTGAAATTTTCTTGCCCTCTGTTGTGACAGTTGGCGAAAACCATGCGAATGTCTATTGTGCGTCTTTTTTTGTACCCAGTCTGAAAATATCAAAATAATATCGAGTTTTTTCTTTGATGTGACAGGCTGCGACATCTCAAACTTGGGTGCAGAACCCGAGGGGTTTTCCGGGGTTACAGTCGTCACCATACTACAACATACCTGCACAAACGCGTCGTGCTGCTTATTTGCAGTCTCACACCGGCCACGCTTCATTCAATGCTGCTGCACAATCTCCCCACGTCCAATTCTCAGGCTTGTATCCTACTCCTCAGGCTGCTGCCATGGCAAATCCGCACCATTTGGGTGCGGTGATGGGCGGTAACGTTGGAGTCGCCCCGACCGTCGCTCAGGCACAAGTCGGTGCATATCAGCAGCCTCAACTGGGCCATCACAACCGGACAGCAAATTTCTGAAGAGTGAATCCCAATCTTTTTCTTAGGGAAAACGTAAATGCCATTCTTACAAAAAACTCCCTTGTTTGTAAAAGGGATGGAAGTAGCTAAGCAAATTTTGTCAAATAATAACTAACATCCCATCCTCCCGTGTCAATTAAATCGAAATATGCTTTTTCGTTTCCTACACTTCATATTCCTGTTTCCACAAATGATTATGACTTGAAAGCGACCATCAATAATCAAATTGTAATTGGTTTTGGTACCATCTAAAAACAACCAATTAAAGACGTCTCTGACTAATTTAAAACACATTTTTGACGTTTTGACACTTAGTGATATCCGCACTTTTTTAAATTATAAATGAAGATATATTTATATATAAAAAAATGGTACACCTAAGTCGAAAGCTACACTACCAAATACAAGTAAGTCTCTTCTATCTTTAAGGGAATCCATATACAAAATTAGATTTTGGTGATCAAAATCCGGTAAGGAGTTCGTTCACGGTAACCACTCATGAGCTCCGAATGTGATAAAATGGATAAGAAATTCTCAGTTGTACTGTTTTTCCTGAAAAATTGCACGATTCCTTGCTAACCAAAGTCCCCAAAGAATTGTACCAAAAAGTGCTAACTGCACTTTCTTTGATATATCATCACGAACAAGACCCATCCACTCATCAAACATAGAGTTAATAGAGTGATATCCGCACTTAACTCGCTTCGAACTTGGTACCATTGTTTAATCTGGATAACTAGAAGGGGAACAAGACCCATCTGGGTACTACGCCATTGGAGATGTAAGTCATCCTAAATTATATGTTCTTACGAGGGAGGGGAAAATCCGACAGAGGGAATGTTTGCTTTTGTTCCCTTTGTCAGGGTTCAGACTAAAGAGGAAAGGCATGTTCATGTGTGTCCTGGCTGGCTCTCTTTTAGAGATGCCTCGACGTGGCTTTCGAGCCTCGGGATCGGCGCTTAGGGTTCTTCTCCTTCCGTTGTTTCTTGCTTTTGCTCGATCAGTACACACCCATGGAAAAGCACTATAGGTTGTATTTGTAATCACCTTTGCTTTATATCGCTGTGTAACTAAAGCTTCATGACCGTGTGCTCCTTTTCCTGCCATTCTTTTTGTACGAAACGTGTTTTAGATATATGTTGAATAGAATAATCCGATTTCAAATAAGGTTATACGAGAAAAGATGTCAAAATGATCTTTATCAAATTTTAATACAGTTGTAAATCGAGAGATTGTAATTTTTTTTTTCTGGTTGATACATGGCATAACAAAAAAATGTTTATCTAGTTTCTTTCAATGATAATACGGCTATTAAATTTCATAATTTGGAGGCCATGAAATATTGTGTATGATCATAATTTTAGAAAAAGGGCGACTAATATTATTAGGTGCTATTATGTCATAGTTTGACCTTTTTTGCATATATTGCGAAATTTGCAGAGTTAGTGTGGGTGTGGTCCTGTCTCTTTGATAATCTCCCTGGCTTGAAGCTTGTTGTTTCTGAAATGGTCAACTTCGAGCTCGTCATAATTGCCAGTCTCACTCGCCCGACACTTTCAATTGTTGGCTCTCATCTATAATTATCGTACTTCTCTCCCTTCTCCAAATGATGATTTAGAATAACTGTGTGATTCTTCGAATATTTAGAGTCGAATACTGTCGAATTTTATTATGAATAATATTCTCAATGAATATCTCATATCATAATGGTCGAACACAAATTCAAAATCAACCCAAGTTTGTTAATAACTAATTCTCATTGAACCTTTACTTAAAATATCCTCTTCAGACTGGTAAAAAATTATTTGGAGTTGTGAAATGTCCATAATTAAATGAGTCATATGCACTAAAAGGCGGATCAGACAGAGCTACATGGTGCTTGCAAACATTAGAAATGATGGCAGACGATCAAGAATGGGCCAATGATCATTTAAGTTCTTGATCGTTTCTATGCTTTTGGTGACCCACAATTGAAAATGGAGATACCAAGACTCCAAGAGAACATAAAATGATGAAGCATGGTCCTCGTGCTCATAATTCTGACCATGGAAGCTGGAGTCGAGGGATTGGATGGAAGAAGTCAATTATTCTTTTCGATTCAATTGATGAGAATTTGGTCACAAACTTGGTAAATTGCCACGAGTGTTGGAGGTTGCATGATCAAATTATATAGTGACTCCCATCGGTTTCGCAATACAAGTGCACATTCCATAATGATTATGGAACAAGTCACCTTTATCTTCTCGTATATTTGTTGTGCCACTTCCACATTAATATGCATCGAGACAATTTCAATTAACGCGGCCACTATCTTTACAACTCTACGTATTCGTTATGTATCACATGCAACGATTAATTTAGAACTAAGAATAGTTTAAACCTTGTAAATATAAAATATACACTTTTTTAACAATATTTACTTATTTTTAAACTATATTCACAGAGTTTAAAGTCGAAAATATCAACCCGTTAATCTATGTTGTATTACTGACAATTTAATTGTATACGTAACTAGACAATTCCACTTATGAGCAAGCAGACACTTTGATGTATAGCTGGGTGTGATATATGTGGGAAGAATTGCATGGCGGCAATAGTCTCCACATCCACCAAGAACACATTATTTATAGGTACATTTTTATACCCGTTCATTCTGAAAATCCGTCAATTCTTTTACAACTTGAATAACTATATGTCGTTTGATTTCCTACTTACTACTATGTGGGGTGAAATTGCTAGTGGGGAAATTGAGTGAGGGTCCTTCTTTTTCCATTCATTTGGACACATTTAGTGCGGAATTATGGGGTCCAAAATTGGTCATTCCATGACCTGAACGGAATCTCACTACCCATGATCTCAAAGGAATCTTTCAAACTTTTCAAACTTGTAATAATCCTCGACGCAAGTTGAGGTGTCACCAAGTTCTCCCCTTCTTAGATGTTTCTTTGAAAAAGTATCAAATATCACTCTTTAACTATATCATATAGTTTCCACCAAAAAAAAAACTATATCATATAGTTTATATGGCTATGTATTGATGTCTAGACCAGGAAGCCAAAACAGACGTGTGAATCAACTTAGTTGCCTTTTATCCTCTTTGCCTTTCTGTCGCTTAATTTAGTAGGAAAATTTTATTATTATTCAAATATTATGGATGGATATGGAAAAAATAAACGAGACCAATTAAGAAGTTGCCTTCGCATGATAAGGAACTATTAACAAGTCAAGTGTTATATAGTTTATACGAGCAACGGTTAAAAAAAGATATACTGCAATAATAAAATTGACTAGTTGAAATTGAAACACACAAACATTACAAAATTGACTGTTTTAGGTTTGAATTGACTAAGATAAAAGGACACATACTGCCATAACAAAATCTTAAAACAAAAACCTCAAAAATCAAGAAAGCTTTTTCCTAAGCACAAGATATTCCTCAAGTCCGAATCCTTCTTTTAATCTTCTTGCGATCACTTTTTTTCTTTCCACACATTCCCTTGTCTTAATCCTTTTTATATTATCATATTAATTTGATTTGATCACATCAACTTTTATAGGTCCTTGTACTGGTTTCCCAGCTCCTTCTGTCCCCAGAAAGATTAAGAGCCACGAGTGCAATTATTGTGGAAATAATCGCTATCCGCCACACCATCAACATATTCGCGTCTCTCTCCTCCAAATTAAAAAAAACAGAGTATATAAATTACTTAAACTAATTCATTATTTATTTTTGGGCTTCTAAATCTATATGGGGTATCTCCCCTTTTAAACAAAGAGTGATTCAGATAAAAATTTAGGCCTTATTTGAAGTATTAGCGGTGCATTTCTATAATTTCAAATTGTAAAACTTTTAACATAAAAATTTGCAATGTTTATATTATATGGATAGAAGGGTATTTGTTCTAAATAATTAATTTTTTAAGCCAAATTAAAATTATATTATTTGGAGTTGTCGTTAATATTAACCTTTTGCCTGTAGAAATAAAATTTGAAATTTGACCATTAAGAATCTCCAATTAAGTGGGGAGAGACAGAGGGAGAGATCTTGCATTTGAAAAATCCTTGAAATTAAGTGAAGGATCTTACCAAACTAGATTGTTGGTATATAAATTATCTTCAACAGTAACTGTACCGCCTAGTGGTTGACGAGTAAACAGCTTCAAAAGAATGCATATTAAACCAAAAAGAAAAGCATATTCCATCATTAGAATTAAGACACAAAGGAAGGGGTTAACTAAAGTGCACTAAATATAACAAGAGCAGAGCACGCACCTAGTGACATATAAATATAAATATATATTGATATTTTAATATATTTTTTGTCTAGTAAAATTTAAACTCAAACTTTTCTTGGAGTATCTAATTTTTTACCATTTAGTCAAACTCTTTCTCTACGGAATCATTTAGTTTTTACTTGACAACGAAATGGGTTTTACCCATAATCATGCATGTTAGTGTTAATTAATTAATTTGATGAAATCATACTTTTTGTCACATTGGTCTTTTGTATCCCGTATCAAGTGCATAATCACATTCCTTTTATTTGTTAGCTGAGTGGGCAACAAGAAAAGTTTACGGCGTATCTGCTAGCTAAATTACTCATAGCATATATTCTGTCGAAGTAAATTTCGGTACAAAAAATTATAAGCTCAAGTGAAATCAAGATAGGATCAAATGATAAGTACATGCAAGTTAAAATCAGATGAGTTTACCTGAGCTTACAGAGTGGAGATACACCATTAACTTCCACTCTATGCTTAATATTAATTTCCAAATAATATTTGCATTATTTAGAAAATTGAGGTATGATTCAAACCCAAGAAATCTATCTATAATGTGGATGCAATTCATCAAATGGGCGCTATTATTCCGTTTATATCATGATTGGTGGATGGCGTTATCAGTAAAGAATCCAAGGAGCCGCAGTAGTTGACTGTTCAGTTTTCTTACGAGGTTGACTTTTCTCAGTTAGCAAATAATTCAGTTTTCTAATCCATATGTTCTCTATTATCAAAGCAAAATTTGCTTGTGCAATCACTAGTAGCTAGAAATGAAAATTTTAAACCAATTAAAGGAGAAAAATAATTGATTTAAACAAATTGGCCTTTAGTGTTTGATTATGCTTATATTTCAGTTGATGGATATACAATTAGAGAAAACTATGTTTATTGTAAAAAATTTCTTCGTGTGATAGTTGCTTGGAGTTTAATGCTCCGTAAAATTAAGGCGGCAAGGAGTAGTGGGCTTTCTGATCTAAACAGCGACGGCTCCTGCATTAAAGTTACGTTGAATAAATATAGCTCGCCCTTTGGGACAACTCAAGATTGATTTTTACAGCCCACTTGTTAAATGCCAACTCAGCATTTGTGATTGATGAATTAAATTACGTACAATTTTGAAGACAACACACTTCATTTATTGGGTATATTGCAACTATTGCATTACTAATTTAATTTACAGTAAATGTTTTATAAAATGATATTAGTATGATCTCAAAAACATATTATTTAAAAAAGATTATTACAATTTTATATTTTTCTTTTGAAAAAAGTAAGATAATAAATATTGAATAATAAATACATAAATAATAAATATATATTTTACCTAAATCACATTTTATTACGTTATTCAAATATTATATCATATTGATATATTTTTTTAAAACAAAATGATAATCATAATTAATTATTTGAAGACTATTAAAAAAATAAATGATTATGTAAGATTTGTCGAATATCAAGTCTAACACAAAATAGTGTCTTAAAATATTTTTGAATTTGTAAAATATGCAAAATATATGTACTTATTATTAAATATCATTTTATGCAAAAAATATCAAAATTTTCTACTAAATTTTTCAGAAAATCATCAATTATTATGAGAAAAGGGTTTTATCATATTTTTTACATTGTTTTCAATTTAGGATCAAATTTTTTTATTAATTCAGAAAGATCATCACTTCAATTTATTAATCAATATTGAAAAATAGAGGAGATATTTTAGAGAAGTGTTAATGTATAATCAATTTATTAATAAATATTGACAACTAGAGGAGAGAATCACTTTATGTTGGGTGAATTATGGAGATATATAATATCATGTGTTAAAAGATGTGCTTTGATTTGAATGTGTGAATGCATTCGTGGTTGGTACTAAAATTAGAGTTTTTAATTTGATGTACAATATAGCTTGACTACGTACTAAAGCTGATTAATTCAAAATAATAAACCAAATGGGCCCAAGATCTACCTTGGTTAACCAGCCAGCTCTGCCTAATCATGCTAACGAAATAAGATAACCCTTCTATTTTTCTTTTTTTCCAAATGCAAATTAAAGCAACCAAGTGTCACTTCACTTGAGAGCGAAGGGGAAGGGCCAAGAAACAACTATATAAAACACATACATTAAAAAATTCCAGAATTCCAACTCGACATTTATTTTAATTTTAACCACGATAGTTGAGTGGTGATAAATTGAATATTTTTCTTCTAAATGATTATGATTAACTTTGGATTTTGTCAGTAGAACCAATATTAAGAGTAAATGGTACATATAAGTATTACTATTAAGAGATGTCCATGCTCAACTCATAATTAACTAATGGTAAAGAGTTGCTTAGGGTTCGAGTATAATCTCTATATGTGATCATAATAGAAATTGAGAAAGAGTGTCTTGTGATTTTATTTTGAGATTTATCTAAATTAGTCGGATTAATCATAAGTCTCAATTGACCCCACATTGGACCTACATCTAAGAATGTATGGTTCTATAAGAACCATCCCATTAATTTCCCTCCTCGCTCTCATCAATCATCTCCTCCTCTTTCTTAGGCGTGGCTTTTGGCTTTCATTACCTCTCTCTCTCTCTCTCTCTCTCTCTCTCTCTCTCTCTCTCTCTCTC
>SOPF01027504.1:167379-178967 GCA_012979155.1 Hypericum perforatum
TCTCTCTCTCTCTCTCTCTCTCTCTCTCTCTCTCTCTCTCTCTCTCTAAAACACACACATCAATGACAATGTCTCGTTGTTCTTAATTTAATTCCCCTTTATATACTGCTCCCAACAGTAGAGAGAAACTAAACACTGTCCTGAGGGGAGAAAACATGGAACACAGGTGGGAGAAGGATCAGAGGGTACAAAGGGAAGAGAGGTACAAACACCAAAGAGAAAACCCTTCTTTCTCTTCCACTCTTCTCGACTCTATCTACCGTTCCATAGACGAATCCGGAGGTAGGGAAGCAGACGAAACCATGAGGAAGAAGAAGAACCTTTGTGGGTTAAATGGAGAAGGTAGGATTTTAAGGAAGGAAGAGGAGATTAAGAGCTTACGTAGAGCTTGCATGGTGGAGAAGTGGATGGAGAAGAAAGTAGTTGGCTACGAGAAGGTGGCTAACGGTCGAAGGAAATCCACGGCGGAGTGTAATTCACTCGACAGGCCGGCTGGCCGGCCTCGTGTGTTGATGAACTCTAGTTCAAGCTCATCGGAGTCAAGCTCCGTTGGAGGGTTTTCTTCCTCGGAGTCCGAGTCATTTTACGGTGATAAAAGTTCAAAGTCTTCTACTACTTATAGGGTGCACAGGCCTCCGTCTATCCGGACAAGCGTAAATCAATGTCCGGATAGAAACTCGAGACCTGTGCATTATCATCGTGATCAGGAGGATGGGAGAAAATCTTCGTCCGCTCCAACCCAAAAGCTTAAGAACGAAGGAAAAGGAAGTAGCTTCGGAGAGACCAAATCCAGAGCCTTGAAAATCTACGGCGACCTAAAGAAGGTCAAGCAACCGTTATCCCCCGGCGGCCGGCTCGCTACCTTCTTGAACTCCATTTTCACAAATGTCAACTCAAAGAAACACAAGTTCTCTTCTTCCTCTTCGAGTTCGAAGACTGTGAAACCACCGGAGGAGGAGGAGTCAACTTGTTCATCGGCTTCCTCCTTCTCCAGGTCTTGCTTAAGCAAGACGCCTTCTTCAAGAGGAAAATTGAGCAGCAATGGCGTTGCCCAGAGATCAGTGAGATTCTACCCTGTAAGTGTTATAGTGGACGAGGATTCTAAGCCTTGTGGCCATAAAAACCTCGTCAGCCCCACCAATGAGGAGCTCAAGGTCCATTTGATGAGTGAGAATCTCCGGGTTGAGGAGGTTGCTAGGGATCTTCTAAGGAGTTACCATAAGAAAGTGGCTGATACTGATCGAGATGAACACGTGGCGATCGAAGTTGAAGAAGACGAAGAAGATGATGATGATGATGATGATGATGATGATGGTGCTAGTTATGCAAGTTCGGATTTGTTTGAGTTGGATAATCTTTCTTCAATTGGGATTAATAATGGTCATAGGTATAGAGAAGAGTTGCCTGTGTATGAGACTACACATGTTGGTACCAATCGAGCCATTAAGTTGGCAAGGGCTTAATTGTGTAATAAAAAAAAGGGTTACAAGGGGGAGGAGGGCTAGGTTTAATTAGTTGTTAATTATCTTGTATTAATGAATTGTGTGGGGGTTTACTAAAGATAATAATGTTTTGTCTCTTTGTCTCCTTAACTATATGTATTATCCATCTTCCTTGCTTATGAATTGCAAATGTATGTATGTATCTAGCTTCTGTTGTGAGGTATGAGTTTGAATTTGCAGATTTTTCATAATTTTTTTAAATTATATCTGATTTAAATATTAATTAGTCAATTTAAAATAAAAACAAGAAAAAGAAGATATGAAGCAATTTGAAGGAACATGAGGTTAAAAGCAAAGGCAGATTTTCTACGCATCCATCATCAGTGGACGCAAGAGAGAAAGTAAAAGGTTTTCTCTCTCTCAATGGCAGGTGGATCCCATATTTTCCTTCAAAATGACACATTCTCCACCATTGAAGTAAGATAGTCAAAAGAGTTTTACTTTTTTAAATTTTGTTTTGTTTGTTTCTTAGTTAATCTGCTTTAGTTATTTTTTTTTGGTTATCGAAATCACCTATTAATGCAATAATTATAATCTTATTAGACAGACAAATTACATAAACTAATTCTGACCACAAACGATAGTAGATAATTCCCTACCAAATTTAAACTTTTACGACATTTCTTAAGATCAAATTCGAAGATATATTTATTATCTAACTTTCATCCACGCATAGGTCAACTCCCATAACTGGCTATTCTTTATTATTTTACTTTCATCTACGCATAGGGGTTCTACACTTCTACCATCATTCACTGGTTATTCTATGAAGACAAAATTAAACGAATTAAATGCATGGGTTACAAACTTTATGTAATAAATGGTTGACACTTGACAGAATGTGAATCGTTGTTAATTAGTGGAAAAAGAAAGATAACTGATGGATGTGGTCTATAAAAGTGTAGACAAAAGATCTAATCTTTGATCCTCCACGCCCTTAATGTCAGTATTGGTTGGCATATAAGTGATCTTAAGCATGGCAATCGGAATATTAATTTCTTTCATGTTACAAAATACAAAGCACATCAACACACATCGGTTTCAAACTTCTCAATTTGTGGAATCCCTTTCTGCTCTTGTCTCGTGCACATTAGGCATTTGAGGCACCAACGAAATGTACATAATCATTAATTAAGTTTGTTTTGGCTCATACAACATAAGTTTGTAAAACTTCGGAATAATTATGCTATTTTTTAAAAACTCAAATTCTAGAATTCAATTTTTCTAAATAATATGCTGCACCTAAAAATCTATTGGTAGTAAAAATATTTGTCGTTAACATTACTCTACATTCAATTAATCATGGATACCTTTTTTCTAAGAAAAGTAGAATCTTATTTACAAAGATATTTACATCTTACATAAAATAGTATTTTTTTCTATGAGATTTAAGACATGTGATCTTATCAAAACTTTACTATAACAAGTTCCTGTGAAAACCTTTATCTGGAGATTTGGATATCACAAATCATAATGTTATACCGTCATCACCGTGCTAATTAATCATGGTTACTGGTTAGTTAAATTCAGTGAATTATTGTCTCACAAGGCACGCAAGGTAGCATGCCCTTCCATGCATATGGTTGAATTATACTTTTGAACAATATTTACGGATAAAATGTTTGACTATCATTAAAAATAATTACATAATTAGTGCACGAAAAATAGAAAGAGGAAAAAAAAAAAGAACATTTCGGATTCTCTCTTTATTCCGCCCTCTCTATCCTTTTTTCACGTAATTAATGTAAGCACATGCTTTCTTATCAAGAACAGTATAATTAAGTTTCTAAAAAAAAGAACAGTATAATTAAGTGTTAATAATTATTCACCAAAAGAATAATTATCTGCTATTCCTCGCCTAATTAAACTACAGCGAAAAGGTGAGGAACGAAATCTAAACAGGACCACTAAATCATAACAGTTTGATATGCTAATTAAGTTATCATAACTTGGTCACTCCTAATAAAATATTAATTAGCACTTTTGAGATCGTGAGAAAGATTACGCTTTGCAACTTAGCTTGGACTGAAGGTAAAGAAAAGTTCCTGTTACAGTCAAAATAACGCATAGGTTTCAATTAATTAAGGCTAAATTAATTTGTATTAGCCACGGGGAGGGGACCAAAACGTCTTTAAATTTTGGGTTAGTTCATTTTAGTACTAGGAGATTTCAAGAACTTTAAACTATATACCATGTAGTTTGATTTTTAACTTTAGTAATAGAAGTTTTTCAGGTTATATATTTTTGTCAAACACTTAACAAGGAATAGTTTTTTTATTTTATTTTTCATCTCTCCTCTAGTTGCACCTAAACCCTAAAAAAATGAGATTTTAGGTGGATTGAGGTTATCAAGTCTTCAATTGGGGGATTCTTTTACTATTCACGTCACGTAGAAATGCGAAACTTAGATAAGTATCGAAATATTAACCTGGAAAGAAGTACGTTGTAATGATACATTTACTTATTAAAAAACTTAGACAAAATCAAACAATATTGTAATTTTTTTAAAACAAGTAAAATCAAGCGGTACTAAAGTGAATATATTCTTCAACTTTTCGAAATAATTTTTTATCACTAAAGGTTCATATTTAGTAAATATAACAACTAATTTACCAAATAATTTAAGTAGTTTCAAAAGGTAACAACTACATTGGAAAACTATCTTCTTGGTGTTTGTTCTTGGAATGTTCTTTTCCGATGAATGAACAAGATCAAGTGATTTAAATTCATGCACGATTAGGAAGCTTTTTACAATAAGATGTTTCGTTCACACAAAATTTAAAAGATATTATCGAAAAATTAAGATTTACATTTTTCGAAAATTTCTGAAAAAATCTAGGTACCCAGTTTATTTTTCGCTTATTAAGTGTTTTTAATACAAATATCTATTTTGAGCTGTCACTATGTGGCCCGTAACCCTTTAGAACCACAAGAAAATAAAAAATAATTGATGATTAAATTAGGGGTATTTGCATGTTTCTAAATATGGAATATAATGAAAATGTGACGTCTTTCTTTTTGTCCTATAACAGAAAATTGCGAATTATTTAACATTTAGTGAGGCATCGAGGTAGGGAAAGGGCCTGGGGTGTCACTCACCAACCCTACATTTATAACTGGCGCAACACTATATAATATCGCAAGGAATGCAACAAATCCTTATTGTGTGGCGATTCGGGACATAGAAATTTAATGATCCGTTTAGTTAAGATTAGGAATTTGGTAGTCCACACACACCGCCATTGGATCGATACCACCAACTCTCTACCTTTAATATGGTACACTCTATTTGTTATTATGTGGAATATCGAATCGATTCTAGTCTAGAATCAGACTCAGCTAATAAGGGAAATTAAGGGATCCACTGGAATTTCACGGTGGCAACCACTAAGTGGAGCCAGAAGATATTAACCAGCGACGAACGTAATAATGCAGCTTTAATCCTACCAAAAAAAAAAAATAATAAACATAATCCAACTTTATGATTATCAGCTGCATTGCGAGACTATCAGACCATCCGCATTGGTGCTCCCGCTACAGTGCGCGCCCTGGGCGCCACGTCAACCGCGTCCCTGTTCTCAGTTTTCAGCCCACAGTGATGCCCCTGCTACAGTGCCACGCCCTCGGCGCCACGTCGGCTTTTTTCTCAGCTCAGCTTTTTTAAAATTCAGCTAATTGTATCAAACTCGAGTATTTTTTCGTGTTTATTTCGAAGTGCAAAAATTTATGAAATATAAATTTTATAAAATTCAAAATATATTACATATGTTTTTCAATTAAATATAATATGCTGTATAAATATATAAGTGCATAAAACTTTAAGGTTAAGATTAGGATTAGGATTAGAGTTAGAGTTATGGTTAGGGTAAGGGTTAGAGTTTAGAGTTTATAATTTACATAAAATTATACTACATTCTATAATTTATATTAAATTATATTAAAATATAAACTTTATATCAAATTACATAGCAAATGTTTAGGGTTATCAAAGGTTTAAGGGTTAGGGTTTAAGGGTTTAGGGTTTAAGGGTTTTAAAGTCTAATTATTTAGATTCAAAAATTTGTATAAAATTACCAAAAAACAATAAAAAAAATTTAATTGCACAAAAAAGTCAAAAAAAGTAAAAGGAATTTTTAGAATTTTTTTCCTAATTTTTCTGATTTTTTTTAATTTTTTTCGATTTTTTTTAAAAAAATAATAAAAAATAATATTATATTACCCCAGACGACGTGGCCTAATCAGAAGGGGCCACGTCACCCGGGGCGAGGCGCGCCCCGACTGACACCAGGGGCGCCCCGACCATAGTCCTGCGCCCAATCCCGGGCTGCCACGTGGCACGCCCGGGGCGCGGGACTTTACCGCTGCGGGTGGTCTCACACATTCGCCTCTGACACTTGCAATGTACACACCTATCAGGGACCAGAAGATGTGCGGAAAATCTGACACGAATTTCGTCTCATGTGTCAAGGGGCGTTCTAGAAAAAAACTAAGAAATATTTTTTTTATATTTTACACCATTCTATTCAAATATTCTTTTATTTTGTATCAAATTTTACAAATTATTTTGTTATTAATAATATAATTAATGTGATTTATAAAATTTTTAATTTATGTGACTTAAAATTACTTCAAAATTTTATAAATAGAGGTTAATGTCATTTAATTTTTTTCTCATTTATTCATAAATTTTCTCATCTTACTAGGTCAATTCCTCAAACTTTCTCACCTTTTCATGTAAATATTTATTTATTTTTTAAATATGAATCCAAATAATCATATATTCTCAAGTTTTGGATCTAACTCACATCCAAATAATTATAATTTTTTAATTTCATATTTATTTATGTAATTCACATCTTCCACATCTATAATTCAAATTACTTATAAGTATCAATAACGAGAGGGCGTGTAGAACGCAGGTACGGATGGTTTAAGGCAACGTGACTGGGATGCCCAGATTTGTCTCCTCCCTGTCGTGCATTGCACACGTGCGTTCCACGCCACTTACCTTTAATTGGAATTTTTTTTAAACTTCTTTGTTGTGTATTGTCCGACTAAATATGGCGAGAGTTTTTTGTAAATTGTTTTGCGTAAACTGAATCAAAATTTTCATCGAATGATTAGAATCTTTTGAATAAGTAATTATATTTCATTAATCATGAATGTAAAGAAAGACTCATAATCTGTCTCGTGCTCTCAGTCTTTAAAAAAATTCTGATATGTAAAATTCATTTGATAAAAATACACCAACAAAAGAGTAGTATAATATTTTTTGAATTCAGTAGAATTATTAAACAACACTTCTCACTTGATACGTGTACAGACCCACACGTGTGGGAAATTCAACTTTTGGAGTGGACTAATAGGAGTGCCCATGCTTAGGTGGCCTGTCAACTTCATTTCCATGTGGGGTGAACTGTCAACTTCAACTTCAATTTTTAATTCGCAAGGAAAAATAAATAAAAGGAACATAAAGACTAGAGACTAAAGAGGGGGGAAGCTTTTGTAAAAGAAAAAGAATGAAAAAAATTCTTGCAGGTGTCATGTGGGTGAATAATAAAAGTTAAAATTGAAAGTGAAAGGTAGGGGGATATTGGTGATCCCAAGAATTTTTTTCTGAGGGGAAATCGTACTCCAGTTCATGAACAAAATTAATTTCCAACGGATTTGTTATTACCATTGTTTTTAAATCGGCGGCGGTTCGATCGGAAACCGGGGGCGGTTCGATCGGAAACCGGGGGCGGTTCGATCGGAAAATATTAAAAAAATAGTATTTTAAAAAAAATAAATTTTTTTTTAAAAATAGAATTTTTTTAATAAAAAAATTGAATTTTTCTTAAAAAAAAATTTTGGTCCAACCGGCCATCCAACTGGTCGAACTGGTCTGACCGGAGATCGGCCAGCCCACCGGGTCGATCTCCAGTCCGATTTTGAAAACTATGGTTATTACCACCTTTTCTCTTTTGGGTTATCTAAATTTTAGTTGGTAATAATCCCAGGAAGAGGAGTAATACAAACAATCCATTAAAAAATTAACTATTTTGTTTGATAAAAGTGAATATAAGAACATTCCTTCACTAAACATAGGACAAGCCACATAGAACTTGTTGCTTTTTCTCTTCCACAAATATATTCATCATTTGTTGGTGTAACATCCAATTATTTTTAACCAGTTTGGAGGGAAAGCATTCCTATAAGAAATAATGTCTTCCACATTGATCAAATTTTGGTACATAGTAATCTATTTCGAAAGTGCCCATATGCTTAAATAGTTTAGTCTATAAGTAGATGGATCACAGACCACGCCTGGATTATGACCCTTGTCCGTTATTTATGAGCCGATTGAAATGTGAAAATTAGGCAGCTATCTTATCTAGGTTCGATGGAACACCGCCCAATTGCCCACATAAAAAGTACGTGCATAAGATAAAGGCCCGAAGTAAAAATATATTGTGGTCGATTTCGAAATCTATTCTCTGTAAAAATATATTAAATTTGAATTAATTGGACTATTGATATTCTTACGGTCCACACAAATTTTGTGTTAGGAAAAAACGCTAGAAAAAGAAGACCACAGCAAGACAACCACTGTCCTGTTTATCCTCTATCAACTTAAACCTTGCACTTGCGTATTCCTTTACCCACAGTGTAATTTTTTTAACAATGCAATGTAATTTGTAGGAAAACGAATCTTTTTACCTAGATATTTTTAATATCCATCGACTTGTTTGATTACGAAGTGACAGATTTCAATACATGTTTTTTATTTGCAGCTCGTAAACGCTCCATGGGCTGAGTCTCACCAGCTGCAGCTAAAAAGCTTTTTCAAAATAAAGTGAAAGTGTTAGAATCTTTGGAACTAACCCAAAATTTTAAGTTGAATTTTCTACATCTATTAAAAATAAAATCACAAGGACAAACGTAGGAACTTTTACACCACAAGAATTTAAATCTTATATCATCGTCAAGTCATCTTTACCTCATAGCTTTTGGCATACAAGGACAACTTGACAATTCCATGTTCATTTTATATTTTTTATAATTTTCTTAGAATATAGGTCTCTCGCTAATTGTTTTGGTTATGTTTCCCAAACCTGAGAATCTTTGAATAATGAGTTGATTTTATTTACGTAATTAATTATACTAGTAAATTGGGAAGTGCTCAAATCTAAACATGCATACGATAAGACTTGGAGATACGTACATAAACTTTCTCCAATTCCACTGCCAAATGCTATGGGTAACGTCAAACATTGGTGGCCTTATTTTGATTGAATCATTGAACAATGGTCTTCTCCTGGCATTTGGGTCCATACATGCATGTTAAGAAAGATGAAATTTGAATTGATTGTACTATTGATACACAGATAAAAAATGTCTCGTCCGTAAATAAACATCAATCATATAGGTTTTGAGCTAAGTAGTGTCTCCATGTCCATGGTCCTAACTCGAGCTATTTCATGCGTAGAAATTGAACGTGGGTTCGGAAGTTGTCGTTTCAACTTGTATTATTTTCAATAAATGCCAACTTACGCTAGTAGATTGGTCAACGTTGCTGTTACGTGAATAATGCATGGATACTAGATTATTACCTATAAAGTAATGTATGGATCTGTCAGGAGGTAGCACAAATTACTAGCCTAATTAATTTGAGAGAATATTTTCTAAATGTAATAGATTAATGTGCAAATTTCTATAATTCGAATAATTTTTTTCCATTTGAACTAACCGACAATTAAACGTAAAATGTTGATAAAAATATGTCTACCATATTTTACAAAGACTTACGTTTTAAAGTATCTACATGATAGAACAAGTTGCTGCTTAAATTTAGTTTTGACATAAGCTACTCAACCACAAGGCGAAAAATATAGGATAGGGCTAATCAGGATTCACCGTCCTAGAATGGCCAGGGGACTGTATGAGAATAGTATATTTAATCGGCCCCCACTGACTCTATTTTTTTTTTTGTTACCCACCAAGTATCTGGCCCACTGACTAACTACTCTGGGCTCGAGTTTGGAAGGCCCATTTAGGGGGTGAACTCTCCCAACAAGCACAACTGCATACATTATGTTTCGAACTTGAGACCTAGCTTAAGCGAGAAGGAGCCCTTACTACTCCACCCCTACGGTTGTTGGTCCCCACTGACTCTATTAATAACGCCTACAACGGTCCTTATCAAATAAGAGTACTAAAGTTAAAAGGAAAATTGTGTTCAACCTTTGAATTGTAGGATTCATAAATTCATGTCAATGAATTTTTTTAATCATTTAAAAAATTTAATTGACTAAAATCGAAATTAACGGCTTCAACAAATATTCAATACAATCAAATTCATGTTGATCCATGAAATAGTAATAAGAGCACTAACGTCCAAGACAAATATGCTTGGTAATAACTAGCCCAGCTCAAATAGCGTCAGCTGAGACCGAATTTCAGTTCATATTTTATGTTCTACTTTCTTTTGAATATGTTGTGTATTGTCGCAGCTTACGAATTGCTGTCACAATTATGCTTTTATCAATTCATAAAGATTAACTTAATACTTCCTTCGTTAATACCCAAAATAAAGTTGACATACTGGTAATTTGTCCCAACTGTTGGACCTAAGCACCTTCAATTTGGGCCCAAAATAAGCCCATATTAGCCCAATTGTCACCCAAATGACAAAATCTTGTTCCCCAGTTCTCCAACTCCCCCAAAACAAAAAAGAGAAAATCAAAATCCAATACCGCGTCCAAAGTAACCATAACAAGTAACAAAAATACAAAATTTCAATCAACCAACGCCCACGTTCGTGAACAACTCCAACGGGCCGACGTAAAAAAAAAATTATCAGTGCAAATTATTCTAGTTTGACTATGTCGTGTCACGAATTTGAGTTCTTACCAACGCAATATTATCAAATATTTTTTGGAAATTTTTTGTCACCTTCCAAAGATCTTATCCAACACGATCTTTCTCTTCGAGACGAAGAAGACTCCGGCTGGTAATTCTACCGTTAGATTTGTGGTTTTTCTTTGTTGGTGTTGGTGTTGTTGTTTGTATATTTTTGCTGGTATAATTTTATAATTTATTGAATAAAAATATGATGAACAGAGCTACTAAGGGAGAACAAGAGGATGATAGATAAGTCGATAAGAGAGATAGAGAGGACCATTCTCAGGAGAAGAAGCTCATCGCTGAGATCAAGAAGAACGCCAAGCAAGGCCAGTGGTATTACTACTACTACTCCTACGAAACTCGTTTCTCGAATTGCTTAATTCGAGTGTTCGTTCTTGTTCGTGTTAGTTCGTTGATCGTAGTAGAGCGGGACGAAGGGTTTAAGGCAGTAGTGTGGTTGAATTGTGATGAGTTTTCCCTTGCTCTATGAAGCAAGCCAAGCTAGGAAAGAGAGGCTGTGGTAGGTAGTTAGTTATTCGTGTTCCGGTGCCTGAAGAACGTCGAGGGAAATCAAACTAGATTGTACGAACTTTATCTTGTTACAGCGGATAGGATTCGGTTCTGATGGATGTGATCATTCCACTAGGCATTTCATTAAGACATTGCACAATGATCCAAACACTTCGTTGCATCTCTTGGAATGACGATTATAAGATCTCCTCTGGCACCTACTGGTACTTCAAAATCCAGTTGGTCATAACCATCGTAATGTTGAACTGTCAGGATTGGATATTCCGGAGAAAGGTTGTAAAGATTGGAAATTTATCATTTGGGGTTGCTGATTATATTTTTCCAGGGTGTTCCTCTACCTCATTTGGTGGAGGTTCAGTAGACTGGCTGAGTGATCGGTGGATGGTATTGCTGTGTAGTTCATGTCGGGTTTAGATTGGCTCGAAAAGGGTTATGACTGCAGAAATGAGCTCGTTGTTCGATCATGAGCATAGCTGAATGAATTAGACGTCTGAGGTCGAATTTGGTTTAGTAATATCACCAATCTAGTTTCAAATTGCTGACTACTGCCTCAAATTTGTCAAATTAAGAGCAAGGTTGAATTCGGTTAAATGTATTGATAACTTCTGATTTGGATCTTGGGATTCTGTTGTCATCCGTACACATACTTTTTATATGATATGGTTGGTC
>SOPF01027506.1:0-68615 GCA_012979155.1 Hypericum perforatum
AAAATAAAAAATATACTTATGTGCCTCTATAATTCCTGAAATTTTTTTCTTAAATCATGTGTATTTTTAGGATGCTTCTTGTAAAATTTCAGCTCAATCCGAGTCATATCCTATTTTCTATGCCCTATTGGGTTGAATTAGATATGAATTCGGTCGGGTTGAATTGAGTTTGGTTAGGTTGTGATTCACGGTAGGGCATTATCGTAATTTTGGGATCAAAGTGATAGAAAATTGGTGAGGTATGACTCGAATTAAGGATTCTTTACCACAGGGTACTAAAGTAATTTTTGGGCAAACCAAAAAATACTTAAAGGTTTTTTTCCCTAAAATTTTGATTAAAAAACAAAAAAAACTAATTAAATATTATTCATTGAGTTTTTGAAAAACTCTCGATTGGTCCAAGATTGGTCAACATTTGTTGGCCCTCTTTTTTTTTTTTTCTTCCCCTCTCCTAAGTGGACAGCCCCGTATGCCCGGGGTCATTGTTGTGCGGTGGTCTCAGAGAACTTAGGTCGTTGTTCAGGAAGGTTCTATACTTTAAATTCGAATATTGTTATTTAATTCCTTTGGCTGACTGAATTCACGCGCTCCACCCAACCAATTACCGACTAGTTCTTGCTTCTCTTAAGTCTTCTTCGGTTGTTTTCCCCAACTTTTTACATTTGGAGGACAACCATTTAGGTTGTTAAATTAATCTCAAGTCTCTTAAGTTTGGAGTAATCAATGTTTTTTAAAGTCTATTTGGAGAATGACCTGGAATTTTTAAAAATTTTGTGTTACTCGACCTAACTAGTAAGATCAGTACTTTTATTTTATATAAATATTATCAAATATAATATAACAATTTAATTCAGCATTAAATTGATAAAATATCAAATAAGTTTAAATCTATACATAGTATATAATTTATCCAAACAAATTTTGCAAATATTAATTTAATAAGTATAAACATATGTATAATCAAATAAGCTTAAATCTATACCAATTTTAATATATAATTTATCCAAACAAAATCTATAAATATTAATTTAATAAGTACCAACGAAAAAAAAATGATATATAATTTTTTTAACATGGTCGTGAAATTTTATTTCATTTAGGCGACATATAATCAAAAACTGAATAATATGCACGTTTTAACATGGAAGCGAAAGTTTTCTTCTAAATTAAATCAATTTAAAATAAATAAACATAAACATAAATTTTGTAATTTGGGTGAACCAAGTTGATCATAAATACCTAATCAGGCCATTCAATCAGATCAATCTCTGATTTTTTTCAAGATTGATCTCGGGTAATTGTCAAACTACAATTTTTAAAACATTTCTAGTTTAGATAAAATTAATCTATTATTTCTAGAACAAATGCATCCATTAGTTCTACCGTCAGTTAAACCCTAATCTTTTTTATATTCGTAAAGTACCCTCCCAAATTCTCATTATCAAATAATAATATAAAAACCAACAACCGTTGGGGTAGCGTGGTAAGGGCTCCTCCTCGCTTAAGCTAGGTCTCGAGTTCGAGTCCTAGTATATGCACTGGCGCTTGTTGGGAGAGTGTACCCCCTAAATAGGTCTTCTGAGCTCGAGCCCAGATTAGTCGGCCAGTGGACCGGACACTGGGTAGGAAAACAAAAAAATAATAATAATAATAATAAACTTTGTTTTCTGTCGCACTCTTTTATTCACGGTAGTCTATCTAGATCATCAGTTGCCGACATTATTTTTTCTTTGAAATAAAAAAAATGTTATGGAAATATCTAAAATTGGTAACTAAATAAAAAATTAACTTAATATTAAAACAAATTTAGAATAGAAAGTGGCTACTAGTTCAAATTAGACAAAAAAAATCCAAAAGACCATAGGTTGGTGGTTGAGTAACTATATATCTATCTCATCAAGTGGCGTGGAAGAGAATGGGGTGAATTAACTTAACTTTTTTTTAGATGTATTTTTTAATATATATTTCACTAAAATTAAAATTTTATTTTATTAAAAAATTAATCAACTTACAAATCAAAACTAAATCTTAAAAAAAATTAGACATTCTTTTAATCTCTTAATACATATTATAATATCTTTTAAATAGTTGGAAAAATATACTTAAGTATCTTATGGTTTGGCAATTTTCAAAATAAGGCCATGTCATTTTTTTTAATTGAGTTCATATAGTTTACTTTCTTAGACATTTTAAGTCTCAAGCAGCCTGGATAAATGTTCGATCATATGACTATCCATGTGGATGCCACGTTTCTTAAAATAATGTCCTACATAGATATTCTATTTTATTTAAGTCATAATGATGTGGTATGTGGCAAATATCTAATTAAATCTCAAATTCGATTAAAAAACAATAATTTTTTATTTGAGAGTTCGATTAACTTAATTCAAATTTTTTACGAACGAGATATATATCTACAATTTTTCAGTTTATGACTTCTCCAAAATCGAGATGCAAGATTATAAAAAAAATAGGTTTGAATTTAATAGTAGACTGATTTACCAATATATTAACTTTGAACATAATTTGACAATTTTATATCTCTATTTTGGAGATATCATAAATTAAAAAATTGTAGATCAATCAGATTCTCGAATAAAAATTTATGATTTTCTAACCAAAGTTAGGACTTAAAAAAATTCCATGTCACATGTTGTTTTGACAAACGTGACATCCGTGTGAATGGGCATGAAGGCACACACCTATCTGAACCGTCCGAGACTTAAAATATCAGAGAAAATAAACCATATGGACTAAATTTGAAAAACAATATAGTCTTTTTTTAGAAACTATCAAATTACAGCGTACTTGAGTGTAATTTTTTTAATTAATTTACTATTTTACCATAAATAACAAAACAATCAACTACAAAATACAAAAATATAATATATATTTACCCAGTCCACCCCAACATGCAAGTATATAACGGAAAAATGAAAAACAAAAACCAATTTCAGCTATAAAAAAATCAAAGAGTTTCACCAAAAAAAAATTTCAAACAGTAGGAAATAATTTGGTTCAGAATTAGTTTTTCAAAATAATGGTATAATGGATATAAAAAAATTTATGTAGACTCTTAGGGACTAAAAGACCTTGATTATTTTGCACAGTAGAGATTGAAAAAATAGTTTTCAAATACTAAGGACTAAACTGGTTGAATATCTAAAGTACAAGGGTCTTAGCCTAATTTTTTTCATATTTTAATAAGAAAGTGATACATTAAATGTTTGTGATAGGTAATTGTCAATTTGTTATTTTTTAGAATATCCAAAAAATTACCCAAAAAAATAATTTTTGATCTAACACGATACCATATGTCACGACCCAAATCCGGATCGCTGACATGGCGCTGGGTCACGCTCACCTAAACCAATGAGCCGCAACCCAACCAGCCTCATACGAACAAAGGAATCGAATTGCGGAAGCGTTAACATAACTTATACAAATGCGAAAGCGTAATTTCATATTATACATACATATCGCAATTTTCTTACATTATTCCAAATACAAACATAAGGTCCCACAATGTGTACAACGGAGCGACTCTACTAGATCACAAAAGGGAAATACCATCCGAAGACTTCAAACCCGAAAGAAGACAATGGGTTCACACGATCTATCAAACAAATTCTTCAGACGTCAAGGCGATTCTCAAGGCTCGTTACCTGTGGAGGAGGGGGTAAGTACTTGGGAGTACTTAGTAGAGGATATTAAAACTAACCTATAATTAACTAACCAATCACATACATAGACTCAAATTCATGCATAGACAATTGGTGCAAAATTAACATTTAGCACAGCACAAGTAATTTAATCATAAACAAATGACAAATTCATAATCATACACATAGGTACGTTCCGATCCGAATAGGTATCGCGAACGCCAAAATATGGATGGACTTCGGATAGGTCTAGAATGTGTCACTCCTTCTCACAACACGAGGATACCATAACTTATAGCGCTTTCATAATCAAACTCCGCCGGCCATATCATAATCATAACAAATCCAATGTATCCTCAAAACATGTGCACATGTGCCAACATCCCCGGTTGGTCACGGGTAGACCTCATCGTCCGCCATCTCACACATATCACACATATTCATAATCACCAAAACCAATTTCTCATAATCCACAAGACTCATATTTGTCAAAACCATGCATAAACCGAAAATCATCAACCGCACACAAATCAAAGACTCACATTCATAATCCATCATATAACCACATAATCACCATGTCAAAGCAAAGTCACAAGTTTATAACAAACAATGTTAGCCAAAACAGAGGTTAGGGATAATATCGCCCTACCTTATACCAAGTCGCGCAAATCACATAAAGAGAAGCTCCGTACTTCACTTTATATTTCTCAATTCTTGGAATCAAATCGTCGGTCAACTAGCCAAAAGAGTAAACTTACTATCATTATTAACCTCCCAAGTATATTCTCAGAAACTCAAACTCTCACAATTAACCTCAATTTCCCAAGATTCGACTTACCAAGCTTTATTCTTTCAACACGCTCAACCCCGAACTCAACCAGCAAGTCCGAACTTCCACAAGGTGTATAGAACGTTTCCTTCAACCAAATCAAGCTTATAATACCTTTTCGGAAAGCTCAGGAAGTCTTTTATAATCTGTCAAAATTTCAGATTTTAATTCGAATTCTAAGTCTACTTACCAGGTCGTTCTTTCAACTGTTGCTCAACTGACGACCCGCGTAAACATCCGGCTACTAAATATCCATTTCTCGATGACTCCTTGATCTAAATAACACGAAATTATACCACTAGAACGATATGGAAGTCCTTTATAAGCTGTCAAAATTTTAAATCCTAATTCAAAGTCTAAGTATACTTACTATCCACGTTTTCCTCGATTCCTCCAGCTGCGTGCAATCTGACTAAAATCAGATTTCCCATTGACTCCATGATCGAAAACCCATATAAAATATACCGTTAGAAAGGTATCTCGACGATCTACAACTTTGTTAACTATCAAAAAGTCTGAATCGGATCAGAAGAAGGCTTACCAAGACGATTTTTCTTTTCCCACGTTTTTCTCTTCTTCTCCCCTTTTTCTTCTTCTCCTACGTCTCCTTCTCTCTCTCTCTCTCTCTCTTTTTCTTTCCTATATTTCATTTAATGGCTAAGTGCTCAACCATTAACTCTTCCACGGAAGCTCTGAGGCATAGCAAGAGGTAAGTGGAGTCCAAGAGCAATCCACCTACTCTTCCACTTAATCTTCCAATAATTCAAGGGATTTATCAAAAGGAATGGGGTCCACTCAACACTCCACTAACAAAGAGCTCTAGAACTTTCCCATGATCCTATCAAATAAATCCTCAAATGTCAAAACTTTCTTAACCAAGTTGTAGTTCTGGATGTTACGATCATCCTCGAATTGAAATCACTCAAATTGGAAGTCGTATGAAGAAGTTATGAATTTTTGAAGAAAATGATACGTAGCCCAGCGCCCGCTCGCAAGCCCAGCGCCCACTTGCCTCTGTTTCGGAAAAATCTGTAACTCCCCAGCGGTCACTGGCCCTTCGAGCGCCCGCTGGGTTCCACTCTCGAATAAACTCAAATCAGTAAAGTTGTAGATTTAAGTCTTACGGATCTACTCATTTTGGAATCGCTCAATTCCGAGTTCGTATGAGGAAGTTATGATTTTTCTACCAAAATGCGACGAATTCAACTAACGCGGTTTTAAAACCGACCAACACAAAACAACCAAACGGTCGGACCAATGGTCGCAACCAAGACAAAGTTTACGAGGGTCATAACACCATAAAGCGACAAGAATAAGAAATTTCTAATATTTTTATTAATAACCAACCAACTAAAATATATATCTTACTTATAGAAAACTAAAAGAACATAATATATATAATTATACTGTAATTAAAATTCTTAATAATAATTAAAATACTAAAAATAATTATTAATTTAATAACATTCTTTATCTCCATCATTCTCCTTCGTTTAGAGAAATTTTTACTCAAATTTGATGTTGGTAGTTAATTTGATATCTTCATGCATGTACTCATAAACAACTTCTAGCGGGCATGACGATACTTGATATCGTACATCTAAACAAAATATATATTTGCAAAATATGTTTTTTAGCAAATAGTTTAACTTTCAAATAGAAAGAGAAAAGTACACTTTACCTACTTGTGATTTGATCGATTTTGCGTTCAGGTCGTGTGGTTTTAATTTTGTAATTTAGTCCTTCTGTTAAAAATCTTGATAGTATACGGGCAGCTATAATGCATAATAAATCAACGTGATCAAGCTCATAATGACAAGTAATTGATATAGCCAACTCCTTTCATAAACATATTACCATATTATAATTTGGAATATCTCGAAACTTGTCAGTAGATCTTGAAAGTACAAGGTCGAGATTATCGTCTAGTCACTGATACTAAATCATCCATAGAGGATCACACCATGCTCTTATTGGTGGGTAGTCTACGCGTCCTCTATACGTGCTGAGAGTTGCATGTCTAGGGCTTGCCTAGCAAGTTTGCACTATTTTTATTTTTTTTTAATATTTTGATAGTTACATATTTTGTAACACGATTTTAAAAATTACTTGATTCTCTCTTTAATATCTTCTTAATTTTGTGTTACTAGTTAAATACTAGTATACCTTACAGCCTATAATTCCCATGGTGGGGATTATGCGCAATCCCCACCAAATCTGAGCTATATTTACTATGAGAGGAAAGTGAAATCGGGACTCACGACCTAAATCTCTTCTTGGGATAATATATATGTACCACGTGGATGGTATAAAATCGTGGAGGTATAAAATGGATAGGGCGGTGAGAGTATATGTACCACATGGAACATATTATGTAAATATTATATTTTTCAAAAGGAAGTTTATTTTTTTAAATGAATATTGAATAATAGGAACGACGTCTCTATAGTCTATAGAGACTATACTACGTACGGTGGAGCTGACGGCGGACCGCACTAATAGTGGCGACCTACCGCAATCTACGCAATAGATTAAGCTCAGAATATTTTTTTTTTTAAATTAAATTATCACTGCAATGCTACACTCATAACTCTTACATAAGTCATAACCTTAGACTTACTTTCTAGTGGTTCACGGTGGGGCAATTCTTCTTTTTTTGAAATGGACTTTGTCAAGGAATGGACTTTGTCAACAGAAGAGTAAGAAATGGGCTTTCTTCTTTTCATGAAGGGTTAGAGATGGGCTTCCAATAAAGCCTGTGGCAGATAATTTGTACATTTACGCAACTTGGCCCTTGGTGGGGGCAATTTCCTACAACAAAAGAAAATTCTGTAAAACTAGTAAGAACAAAACAAATTGCGGCACTTTAAAATTAAATGTTGTCCCCACCGAAATTACATGTATTCTTTTGGCTATGTCAATCACAAACCCTTTGCTTGAATCTAGAAATTGTTCCTAAGCTCGCAGTACAAATAATGCTCTCCTTCTCATCAGCAATAATTTTCCACGTTAGATAAATCTTTAAAAAAAAGTAAATTATATCTAGCCTCCTCTACTTTAGCGTATTTAACGTTGCCCCTCTGTAATTTGTAAATCAATTAAAAAACCTTCTTAGTACGATAAAATTATACCATTTGGTTCTTGCACCGGAATCGGCATACTTCTTCGGCGAGGAGCCACACAAAATGACAAATATACCCCTAACAAAAATATTCTGGAGGAGAAAGAGGAAGGAGGAAGGTAGATGAGGAGGAGGAGGGGGAGGCAGGAGAAGAGGAGGAGGAGGAGGAGGAGGAGAAGGAGGAAATCCGGAGGAAGAAGGAGGAAGATGGAGGAAGAGGAGAGAGGAGGAAGAGGGTGGAAGAGGGCAGTTCGGAGGGAGGAGAGGAGGAGGAAGGAGGAAGAGAATGAGGAATTCCACAGGAAGAGGAGAAGAGGAGGAGGAAGAAGGACGAAGGTGGAGGAGGAGGGCAGAGGAGGAGGAGGGTGGAGGAAGAGAAGAGAGGGGGAGAAGAAGAAAATCTGGATAAAGAGTAGGGGGAGGAAGGAGGAAAGTGAAGGAACAGGGCAGACGAGGAGAGAGGAGGAGGAGGATGTGAAAGGTATTGCTTATTGCATACTGTTGTTATATGTTGCCGATTTATACAGCTACAAGATATTCTTGTTAAGGTAAGTATTAACTACAAGATATTCACAGTTAATAGTAGCTGATCTCATGGGATGTGACTGGTACTAATCTTGGCAGGAGATCATGGTGGCAGATTGAATATTGCCAAGTTAGTAGCAGATTCATCAGAGATGATTATGGAAGGCAATTTGCCTTATTACTCCCTCGCAAACAAATGGTCTCTGACCATGAGCTTGGACCGAAGCTCTTGGAATCATTGTCTGGGTAGCACTTTGGTTAGAATATCAACTATCTGATCACGCCCAGAGATATACTTGACCTGGAGTTTACTATCGGCCACTTGTTCGCGCATGAAGTAAAAGTCGATCTCTATGTGTTTGGAGCAACCATGGAACACAAGGTTGGCCATCAAGTAAGTAGCACTTAGATTATCACACCACAAGGTCGGTGGAGAAGTGCAAGGTAGGCATATTTCCTTGAGTAGAGACTATAGCCAAACAATTTCGGAGGCCACAGTGCAAGTGCCCGATATTCAGCTTCAATGGATAATCGTGACATAACCTTTTGTTTGCAGGAAGACGAGGACACAAGGCTAGGTAGATGTCATGACCTATTGTAGAGTATCTATCCTCTAGATAGCTTATCTAATTAGCATCGTTGTAGCCTACTAGGATGTGGAAAGAGGAGGGCGATAAGAGAAGACCATAGTTGTGGGTGCCTTAAAGGTACCACAAATTTTGCTTGATATAGGCCCAGTATGATTATGTAAGTTGTTGCATGTAGCACAATGTGTGGCTGACGGCAAAGGCGATCTCAGGGCATGTGATCCCAAGGTATTATAAACTTCTCACAATTTGGTGATATAATTCTTCGTTGAAATCCCCTCATTTTTGTCAACTTGTATTGTAGTCGCAATCGGAGTTATAAGTGGATGAGAGGCTATCATCTTGGCCCTATTAAGAATTTCTTATAGATATTTCTGCTGGGACAGGAGCAAGCCATGAGGGGTTCTGATTGCTTAGATTCCAAGGAAGTAGTGTGAAGGCCCAAGATCTTTGACAGCAAATTTGTCTTATAAGAAGAGGAGCAGCTTGTCCATAGCAACCATACTATTTCTGGGTGATGAGGATGGCATCTACATTAATAAGGACGAATGGATACAATGGTCTATAACTTAAGTAGAAGAAAGAGTGATCTGTTCATGATCTAACAAAGCTGAAGGTTATGAGGGTAGCTCGTAGGTAGTGGAACCACACACGTGGTGCTTGTTTTAGTCCATACAGGGACTATCGTAATTGACAAACATAATCAGGATACCTTGGGTAGGCAAAGCCTGGGGTTGAAACATGTAGATGTTATTGGTGAGGTCTCCATGGAGGAAGGCATTAGAGATGTCTAGTTGGAAAATAGACTAATTGTAGGAGATAGCAATGGTAAGCATTAATGACTGTGGCTAGTTTGACCATCAGGCTAAATCTGTCGTGGAAATTGATCTCAGGACATTATTAGAATCTTTTAGCAATGAGCGATCGATCTATTGGCATAATGCTTCACTTTCTAATTTGGATTAAGGATAGCCTTAGAGTAATAAGTAGAGACTGTCAGGGTGGTTGTTGTAGCAACCATGGTGGTTAAGATGGTTGTTGATTGGGATCAAGTCTTTATTAAGTGGGTTCGTCAGGTAGCTGGTACATCAAGGTGGTCGAAGCTTGGACAATTACTAGTAGGTCAGTGATGGCTACTGGTTTGATCACTTGTGGAGAGAACTTGGTATTGTCTTGTATAGGTAAGGAGTGGTGCTCTAGGCTGTGGTGGTTGTTGTCATAGAGGTCTGACTAGAGCAGCTTGACTGATAAGCTTAACTGGTACTGTGGTAGGCTCTAGTATAGGTGTGGAACCAGCTGGCAACAGAAGGAATGTGCATGTTTCTATCTCGTTGTGTGGTGGAGCACTTATACTATCATGTGGATTTGTATTGGTTGGTCCACCAAAGAATTTTTTATCTATAAATGGAAATGTTAGTTCATCAAACAGTACATATCTAGAAATAATTATTTGGGCAAATTACGCTCAGGTCCCTGGTCTTTACATTATTCTTCTACTGGGTCCCTCATTTGTCATAAATGAGTATTAAGTCCCTGTTTTATGCAAAAATGTTTGTCTCGGGTCCTCACCGACCAAATTGGACTTTTTTTTAAATTTTTTGTCATGTGAAATGACTATTTTACCCTTCACAAAATGACACATTTCATATTTTTTTGTCGTTTTGTGAAGTGTAAAATAGTCATTTCACATAAAAAAAATTAAAAAAAATGTCCGATTTGGTCGGTGGGGACCCGAGACAAATATTTTTGCATAAAACAGGTACGGATTAATCATTTATGTAACAGGAGGGACCCAATAGGAGATTTTGGTAAAGACCAGGGACTACAGGGTAATTTGCCCTAATTATTTTATTAGTGGATAATTCCAGGCATTGATAACCCTTATGATTCCTATTATATCCTAAAAATGCACACAATGCAGATCATAGTTGTATCTTATATTTTGTTTATGGGCAAAGCCACAGGTAGCATAAACATCTAATTACCCTTAAGTTGGAGATGGATGGTGTATCCCCAAATAATGTGGCATATGGTGTAGCTTGATTAAGCAGTGTTATTGGTGTTCACTTGATAAGATACGCAACAGAGTCAAAAATGTGCATAATTACAAGACCGATATCCATAATATGTCAGGTGTGTATGGGTATGAGATACGATGTACGATGCTATATTGGGCGAGATATTTATTTATGGCCTATAATTCACCTCCCCAATCAGACTGAAAGGTCTTTATAAGTCGTTTAAAATATTTTTCCACTTGTGTCTGAAATAGTATAAAAGCATTAAGTAGCTCTAATTTATGTTTGAGAAAACATAACCAGATATATTTGTTGATGTGGTCATAAAAGACAGCATAATATGCTTATCCATCAAAAGAGGTGACTGGAGCAGGACCCCGTAGATCACTACAGACAAGTTCTAAGAGATTTGATGCCTGGAACGAGGAGTTGTCGAAAGGTAACTTATGGATTTTACCAATGTTGCACACATGACATAAATAGGATGACTTCTTATTGGAGAAACTGATGGACTGTGATCTTAAGGCTGTCTTGATAGCTTGGAAATTGGCATGCCCAAGTTGCTAATACTAAGTAAACAAGAATGATATTGATGAAGAAGTGTTTGCTTGAGGACCAAAGTTATGCACGAACCCAAATAGTAGATAAATTCTATCTTTACTCCGCTCTTGGTGTAGAAGTGCCTTCAAGACCTGATCCTTGACATAAAAGCAATCACCAATAAATTTCACAGAGACATTGTTATTATGTATAAGGGCACTAAGAGAAATCAAGTTAGTATGTGAATATGGTTCGCATAATACATTAGATAAAGACACTTCAGATTTAGATAGCGGAAATGTCATATTACCAATATAAGAGATCAGAAGTGTGTGACCATTACCAAATTTGACTTCTTCAGTTCCTGGGTATTCTGAGTAAATAGGAAGATGTTGATCATATGTGAGGTGGTGAGTGGCGCAAGAGTCACGGATCTAAGGTGAACTCTAGGGTGATACTACATGATAGGCCTATGGGCCTGACTGTGGTGAGCCTGATCTTGGTGCATTTGAATAATTACGAGCAACATGTGCATAACATCTAAAATTATAACAACAAATTATATTGTTACTGGGAAGGGGAAAGGATGATCAACTGCCATTATAGGCTATCGTGGGCCTCTGTATGTGCTACCACCTCCTCTATAGTTACTTCCTCCCCTATTTTTTGGAGGGATCCAGGAAGGGAGGGTTCCTCCTCTGCTTTTACTATATCCACCTTTGTGGTTGCCCCATCCGATTCTGGTATAGTTAATTGTTAAGACTAATAACAGTGCTTGAGTAGTAGACCTACCCAAGCTAATTTCTTCACAGAGGAGATAAGGGTGGAGTTCATCGAGGGTTACCATCTCTAGGCGAGACTCAATTTGACGAGCGAATAGATCCTATAAGTCGTCAAGGCCCACCAGTACTTTGTCTACCACATCTTCTTTAGCAACCTTATGACTAAGAGAGGCTAGTTGGCTCACAATTAGCTTGGTATTTTGCATAAATTGGTCCACATAATCACTTCCTTTCTTAAGGGCTTTGGGTGCCATCTTTTGCTACTTCATCTGGGATCAGGATCCAGATATGTAGACACGCGTCAAATGCTACCACTCCTCTTTGGCCATGGTGCAGGTCATAATCTGTAGTAGAATTAACTCTATAATAGAGGCAAAGAACACTGCTAGTATGAGCTTATCCTTTTGCAACCAGCCGGAGTACTCTGGATTAGGTACCAGTGGTGTGCCTTCGACCTTGCTCGCTTTGGTTAGCAATGACAGGATATTCCTATCGTTAATATGATCAAATAGTCTCTAGCTATACAAGATTGCTTCCATCTGAGCTTTCCATACAATGTAATTGGTGGATGTCAACTTATGGGTGAATGAACCAAGGGTGTATTGTGAGTTGGTATTGAGAGGTTGAGCCATGTTGGTCTCAATAACTAGGCAACAAGGAAAATAGAAAAAAATGAGAGTTTTCTCAAAGGGGCTCTGATACCATTAAAAGGTATTACTTATTGCACAATGTTGTAACATGTTGCCGATTTATACTGCTACCAGATATTCTTATTAAGGTAAGTATTAACTACAAGATATTCACTGTTAATAGTAATTGATCTCATAGGATGTGACTAGTACTAAACTTGGTAGGAGATCATACTAGCAGATTGTATATTGCCAAGTCAGCACTAGATTCATCAGAAATGATTATGGAAGGCAATTCGCCTTATTAAAGGAGAGAGGGAAGGCCAAAGAAGAGAGGAGTATGGAGGAAGAAGAGGAGGGAAGGAGGAAGAGGAGGATGGAGGAAGAAAAGGAGGAGGAAGGAGGAAGGTGGAAGAGGAGGGCAGAGGAGGAGGGGGAGGAGGAGAAGGAAGAAGGAGGATGGTAGAGGAGGAGGGCAGAGGAGGCAAAGGGTGGAGGAGGAGAGAGGGAAGGCCGAAATAAGAGAGGAGGAAGGAGAAAGAAGAGAAGGAGGGAAGGGGGAGGAGGAGGAGGAGGAGGAGGGAGGAAGAGAAGGAGGAGGAAGGTGGAGGAGGAGAGAGAATTTTTTTAGGCCAGGATATATTTATCATTTTTTATGGTACCTCGTCAAAGAAATACTCCGATTCTAGCATTAGAGGTCAAATGGTATAATTTTTCTATACTAAGAAGGATTTTTAATCGATTTATGAATTACATGGGGGTCAACATTAAATACGCCAAAATAGAGGAAGCTAGATATAATTTCCCTTAAAAACAAAGGCGGGCGACAAAATAAGATTGGATACATATTGCATGTTGTTTATACCATATTTCGAGGCACAAAAATAGAATTGTCCTGAATGGTTAATTATGGTGATTAGAATAGTACAATATGTAATTGCAAGTATATACCAATTTCATAAACACATGTGACCTATTTCCATTCAAAAAAATTGTACTATTTTTATAGACATGAGTGATTAATTTCTATTCATACATATATATCATTTTCATACGCATAGGTAGTTCATTTCCATTAATAAACATATATAATTACTATAGACACGGATGATTCATTTTTATTCACAAGCTTATATCATTTCCAAAGACACATGTGATCCATTTTCATTTGCATGTATATATCATTTTCATTCGCATGTATATACTATTTTCATAGACACATTCGCAAGTTTGTACCATTTTCATAGACACATGTGATCTATTTTTATTAACAAACATATATTATTATCATAGACACATGTGATCTATTTCCATTCACAAGCCTGTAACATTTTTTTAAAGGCATGAATGATCTGTTTTATTCACATTTATATACCATTTTCATTTACACAAATAGTTCATTTACCATAGACACCCTCCTCCCCCTCGCTCCCCCCACTCCTCGTTTAAATAAATAAATATATATCTAACTATCTAACTATGAAGCACTCCTCTCACACTCCACATCCCAATAACCCCAACAACCAAATTTGTAGAGAGACTCTAAATTCATATAATATGCCACCCTCCAGAGGGATAGACAAGAGGAAGAGGGAGAGTGGAATTGCTAGAGAGAGAAAAAAGGGAGAATGAGTGAGGAGAGAAATAAATAAATAAAGTAAAAAATAAATGACAAAAGTACCCCTTCAAATCTCAACTATTAGATGGTCTAATCCAAAATTTTAATATAAGATACACTCCGAATTGAAACATGTATAGTGTAGGCCGGCCTTACCTAATGTGGCCTCGTGGGAAACCTAAATTTCTACTATTTTTTTGTCTGAATGACTTGATCGTTTAGACTATTAGATTTGCCGATTAAGATCGAATCGATTCTCATATCATAGTAGAAAAATGACTTGGCATTTGTGTCAGGTTGCAATCTGAGAACAAGAAGGTGGATTTTCAACTAGTGGTAAAGACCAAGCGAAAGTATTTTTGTCAACAGTAATGAGAAAGGTAAAATTATTTTTTTTTTCTGAAAATGGTGTGGTTAAGCCCCTAAATAAACATGGAAAAAATCTACTTAGAAGAAGGTCGTGTAAACCTTCATTCAGAAAACTATCATAAGTCACCTCATAAGAGGGATTTTCCCTTTCGAGATTGTAATTGTTGGCTTCGATAAAATTATGTCACAAAAAAATTATGTGGGAAAAACTCGCAAGAGAAAAAGAGCACCATGTTACTATTGTTAGACCCCATGGATCATCACGAGTACACTAGGGAGACTAATCTCCCTCACGTCATCAAAATACACATGAAGACAGAAAGCAAAGGGTTCATCAGAAATGATATAATCGTATGAGATCTCTAGGCATGCTTGGATAGAGCATCTACCACTCAGTTGCCCTTCTGCCAAGTATGTTGGACCGCGATCTCGTAGCTCCTTGTCAGTAGCTCACATGCTATCGAGATCAGGGTCACCAAACCGTGGGCATGGTCAACGTCACGTCCAATATAGAGGATAGCTGGAGACGAGTCTATTTCCACCTAGACACGGTAGAATCCCTTCTCCCGACTAAGTTCAAGGCGGAGTAGAAAGACCCAAAACTCTGCCGCAAGGGAGGTATAGCTACCAAAGCCCTTGGCAATTTAAATAAGGGAAAAGTCCTCCTAGGATCCTTGTGGTTTGACCCGTTCTTAGATAGGTCCCTGAGGTTTAAAAAGGCGATAACTGGTCCCCGTGCTTCTAATTTTCACATCTGAGTCCTCCCGATCCGGTTCGATTCGAAAATCCAAAATTCAATCTCGCAATTCAGGAGACAAAAACATGTGAAATTGGTATCTACATGTCAGAGATACTTTGGTGAGTCACCTGGAGTCGATAATCGGCGTTTTTGTCATCGAAATTGCGAGATTGAACTTTGGATATTTGAATCGAACCGGATTGGAAGGACTCAGATGTGAAAATTGGAAGCACGGGGACCGGTTATCGCCGTTTTAAACCTCAAGGACCTATCTGGGAATGGGTCAAACCACAAAGGTCCTAGGAGGACTTTTCCCTTTAAATAACCATTGGCCGCTCGAATCACGAATAATAGCACTAGCACCATCAAGCCCCCGGTTATCTGCCGAAGTTCCATCCGTATTGAGCTTGACAAAGCATCCACAGGTCGCTGCCAAGAAACTATGATCTTGCATCGTCGACGTAATAGAGTATTCTGTTCCGTCAAAACACAAGCAAATTCTTGTGCTTGCAAAGTAATGTATGAGGGGGTGCCTATAGGTAGAATTAGGACAGAAAGCAAAGTCATTCTACCTATCTCCAAAGCCACCAGCAGACAATGGCAAAAGTCTTCACCCACGGAGGACCATCTGTGAGAACAGTGGTGTACTAAAATGTTGGCACAGAATCATCGTCGAGGATCAATCTCGGTGTAGAAGAAGTGAGGAAGTTGTGGAAGTAGAGAGCTCTAAACCACCCTAAAGTACCTACAATCACGATAGTAACTCAAATTCGACACCACGCAGCAAACATACATCAATCTTAGTGAAATGTCTCCGCAATCGCTATGCATTAGTTTAAAATAGCACAAGCACCAAAAATTGTGAGGAATTTGGTGGGTGAAGGGTGGTATATCTCGTGAATAGATCAGGGTCCCCCAATATAAAATAAGGTGGTTGTCAAAATCAGTGGAACCAACTAATCAACATCAGCTCGCGCCTGTCTGCCTAGATTATTAGAGCGAGTGACGCCTGAACCAATTATCAGGAAAAGAGTATTATATATTGGATTAGTTTAAATCAAAGCGGGACGATAATTGGGGTGATTAACAAGGTTGATCAATTGTCAACTAGTCACCGAGATGAAAAAAAATGTTTTAATTTAATTAGGCTATAAATAAAGGTTAGTAAAGTACAATTGATTACGAAATTGTTCTGCCTTAATCACAAAAAAAATGAGTTAAGACTCTTTGGACCACGACAGTGATAATAATTATAGAATTAATATTTTCCAAAATTCTTACACAAACTCAAACTTACTTTTTTTTGGTCGGAAACAACTCGAACATACTTATGATGTAGAAAACTACGGCTAATCAATTAGGAATCATGGTGTCTAATAGGTGGGCCTAAAGGAAAGGTGTAAAGAAATATAGATCAAAATGTGACGATGGATGTGTTGACTTGGATCCTTCCTGCTGAACATGGAATCCAACCAATTACGATTTGCGATTTGCGGCTTCTGTATAAAGGCAAATACAGCGTTAACCATTAAGCGATGAACCCTTTTGGTACAAAATGTTTTGAGAATCTCATGCGAAGTGTGAAAATTTTATGTAATTATTGCCTTAATTAATATTATGTAGAATATGAAAAAAATTATATATTATCAAACTGATCTAACAGGACGAGAGACAAGTTAATCTCGTACAAATTTTTTTTGTTTATTTTAAACTTTGTTTGAGATGATGTGTTGAAATAAATCTCAATTTAGTAAGATATAGAAATTCTTATACTTACTAGGCAGCAACAAGAGAAGAAACCGCTAGACACTAACCAAATTAGGGGGCAACCACGTGAACTCAATTTTACAGGGTAATTGAGTAGAAGCCCTACACAAGTTACAATGTGGACATGGACTTGAGTTGAAACCTTGTGCTCGAAAAAAAGAATCACTAAAAAAGTCGCTTCTAAATGTGACAGTATAGGGAATCGAGTATACATATTAAATGTTTAAAAATTTTGTGGATCATGTCCACGATCTTGGCACAATCAAATCGATCAATTTCAGGACGATTCTACCAGGCCGAACTAATCCAGAACAAGAACAAACTGATTAAGGAAGGAATCATGTCGCTCTCACTTTCCAAATCCTTGTCAATTCCCATACAAGATGAGGATCAATTCCCAGCTTCCCACCCAAACAAAATTCCATCTCTGTCGCATCACATGCCAATATGGATACACATATGAGTGCAAAAATCTAGCAAATTACAGAGACTAATTAAACCAAAAATAGGATCATATCATCATCATATTTAAAAATAGAGGCAGGAAGATGCAAAAAGACCAGTAAAAGTTTTCTGGGACTGCACATTTGGATTGGATTGGATCGAATCGCATCCGAGTGTTTTCATTAGTTCGCAACAGGCTCCAATCAAGTCTCGTCAACCCGGGAGAGCAGCAAAACCCCAACTGGGCAGGCTCATCGACTAGCACTGGATCGAACCTGCGATTCAATCCGCCAAGCCGAGGTGGCAATGAGCGGCCTAGTGTGCCAACCAAGCATTAGGCACCCATTGCTCTCCTCCACACTGTACCCATCCCCGCCTGCAAAATGCGCCAGCAACATGCTTGCCTGGCGATACGTGTTCGACCCGAGCGGGACCGGTTGGAAACCGAAAGACTCCATCCGGCCCCTCCAACGAGCCAGTGGCTCGTGACGCTCGACCCGGTCAGCCCCCTCGCATGCCACCACATTGCAAATCTGCCTCCCCAGGAACAACTCGGACATGACCAGGTCCTGGCTCGAACCGGATGAACCCTCCAACGAGTCAAACAAGCTCGAGTAGTAATGCAACGCCTCAGTGAACCGTTCCTGAAAAACTGACCCGTTGTGGTTGGCCTCCTGCTCCACAACCGTCATGATCTTAGGCCTCATCGCCTTAACAGAGGACAGAACCTTCTCGATCCCGCCCGGCCGACTTAGGAGCCAATGGAGCTCGAAAACGGAGTTAACCGCAATGATCTCCTCCTCCTCCTCCCCGTCCCCACCAATCCCGAGCATCTCCGGCTCGATATCCGCCAGGTTGGACGCGACGAACCCGCGGAACTTGAAGTCAACCCCGAAGGCCTCCGCGAGGACGGCGAGCTTCCACCCGACCTGCTGGAGCGAGTCGGACCCGTCCGGCTGTGGCGGGCCAATCCCGGTGAGCCGGAACGCGGGAGGCCCACCAGGGCGGAGGGCGAGAGCCTGGAGGAGCGCCGGCCACTGCATCCCTTGCTTGAGCCCAAAATCGATGACGTGGACGCGCGGGGCGGAGGAGAAGGCCTCGAGGATGGCCTGGTTGGCCGTGAAGTGGGCAAACTTAAGGTACGGACACGACTCGTAGAAGTGAGTCTCGAGCGCGTCCGTATAAGACGGACCAAGGGAAGACTCCGTAGGGTACACTTTATAGATCCGCCTCGCGAGGGCCTCCGCGAAGTAGGTCGCTACCTTCCTCATCGCGCCGTTGGGTTGAGCCGCCGCGAGTGACCCCACGCGCTTCACCAGCGCGTCGCCGAGAGTGAGGTCGTCATTCTGCACCGCTTCCGCGCACGCGAGGAGCGTCTGGACCAGGCAGACCCCGGCCTCCTGCGTGTCGACCAGGACCACAGGCCGGGAGGGGGAGGGCTCCGAGGGGCGGAGGCGCTTCGCCGGTGAAGGGTACGCGGCGACGCCGGCGATGGCGTGGAGGTCGTCGCCGGCGGAGGGAGTAGGCGCCGGGGCGAGCTCTGAGAGCATGGAATGGAGCCAGGAGGAGAGGTCGGAGGGGTTGTAGTGGACGGCGTCGGAGGTTACGCCGGCAGAGGACTCGCCGAGGGCCATCTCGAGCTGCTCGAGCTTGTACGCCACGTCAGCCATGTCGGAGGAACGGACCTTGTAGCCCAACACCTCCAGGAGCTCGTCCATGTCTCCCCCGGGCCCACACTTGGCCTCCTCTTCCTCGAACCAAAGCTTCCCTTTCCCACCCGCCGCGGCGCCCGAGGCTTCTCCGACGTAGGAGGAGGGTTCCTCGGGGTGAGGCTTCTCTCTCTTCATTTTGTTTAAAGCAAAGGAAAAGACGAGGAACAACTATGGCTATAATCGTCACTGCATTTTCTTTTTAGTCTATGTAAATTTTTTCTTTGCACCCAATTTGATAATTGCATTTGCACTCATGTTTCTTTTTTTTTTGTCCATATGATTTCTTTAGTATAATTAACTATATTAAAATTGAATATTTAACAATCAATTACAAAATGTTAAATTAATTACAAAATAACGCAAATAATAATTTTGAGAAATAAAATTAATGATTTTGCAAAATAACAACTTTTAATCACATACATTGGAAAATTCTGTAAAAATTAATTGGATAATTTGTAACAAAATAATTTAATAAATTTAATACAATATTAAAAAACATTATTCGAATATAACGGTGCAAAATACAAATTTAATAAGCAGTTAGATTAATTAGAATTTTTCTAAATTAACTGAATTTGGATTCGAGTTTTTTAAAATGTAATTGTGTTTTTACTTTGCTTGAACTTGAAATTCTAATTAGTTCAAACCAAACTTAATTGAAAATAACAATTTAGTCCAAAAATAAATTAATAAGACATTAGTTAAATTAGAACATTAGTACTTGATTTAATTTTTCGGTACTTTTTTTTTGAAATAGAATTTTTCTGTACTAAGGAAGGCATTTTTTTAACAAAGGAAAGTTTTGACAACTGAAAGTGTAATTTGTACGATCAATACAGAAAAAATATTTTTTATGAACGGAACTGACAAATTGAAATGGTACTAACTTCTGTGTGATATAGGTCCAGCTGTATTTTCAGGAATCGTTGCAGTGGATGGTACGATTGAAAATTATTTTAAAAGTAGAAGGATCTCGTATGTCCTCCGTTTGTGAGCTGTTCTTCCACATATATTTTGATGTTGTTTCTTTTTCTTCCTGGTGGTAACGTTCGATGATAATTAGGAATTGATTTATTTTCCTGATTTTCAATATCAAAAGTTAATCTGAAAATTTGATAAATTATAACTCGGGTTACATAAGCTTGAAAATGAAATTGTATTAAAAAAAATGTAAAAAATGCTGTTTATGGAACTAAAATTGATTTCATATATAATTTACGAACTTAAAGCTAAAGATGAAAATAACAACTTATGAAATTTTTTCATTTGATCAATTATAGCAACGTTAGCAATAAAATCCGTGTCTCTTTCAATTAAACTTTATATTATCTAATTGCATTCCATTTGTGTATTAACTATACAAAGGGAGTGGTCCCTTTGGTGAATGGTGGATGCAAGTCAAGATAGTGGAAAGCGGAAGAATACTTAAAAAGATGCTCCGTCTCTTTCATTCCAGCCCAGGTAATGCAAGGGTTAAGCTTTATATCACTTTGATTTAAATTAAACAAGTATTTTGTCAGTGATTTAAATAATTTATAAATTTAATAAAAGAAATTTAATCCTCGACATTTTTCTTCATAATTTTACAGTTCGCTACCATCATAAGACATATTATTTTACTTTCTTTAAAACTATTTATTTGTCGTCTTAGTTTTGGTCACAATCTTTATTTCAAAACTTATAAAATTAAACATTTCACGATAAATGGTTGGGGTGTTTAGTTGCTGTCTTACCTTTAAACAACGCATTGAAGAGTTTTATTTTACAACGAGAGTATCTGCGTTAAATTTAGCAATGCAGAACCTTGGTCTTCGACCTTGTTCAATTTGTTATAAGATTTATTTGAGCGATTATTTCAAGTTCGATGAAAAATATAATGTTGAAAAAAATTAATAAAATTATTTAATAAATATTTAACTAGATTTTCTAATATAAAAATTTAAGCGGATAACAGCATATCTACATAATTCAAAATTTTCATTAATTATTAAATGGTCATTTCGATTAACAACTTTTATGGAGTTGTCACTCCAAATAGCAACTTAACTAAAGTTTGCCGCTCACATGACCTAAGGTCAAACGTTAAATCAAACAACCCCTACTCCGCAAGTAAGCACCAAACGCCACGAAATGAGAGCTTCATATCACAATTATCGCCACGTGTCAGTGGCGACAGTTGTCCGTGGACCGACGCGCCTCTGTCGATTCCAACCGGAAATGCACCCACCGGACCCAAACAGAAAAGCTTCACTAACTACGAAGCTATGGGGCCCCAAAGATCAGCGTGTTGGACCCCACTACCTTTAAAAAAAAAGGAAAAGTCACTTTTAGTACACTATGATTTCTTCGAAAATCACTTTAGTACCCTGTAGTAAATAACTCCTTATTCGAGTCATACCTCACCAATTTTCTATCACTTTGGTCCCAAAATTACGATACTGCCCCTCCCTCAATCAGAACCTTACCAAATCCAATTTAATCCGACCGAACTCACATCCAATTCAACCCAATGGACGTAAAACATAAGATATGACTCGGATTGGGCTGAAATTTTACAAAAAGAATCCTAAAAATACACATGATTTACGGAAAAAAATTTAGGAATTTTAGAGGTCCGGAAGTATTTTTTTAATTTTGATGCACTAAAACTTCGTAAAATTGTAGAAAATAGAAAATGCGTCCAATTGAGTTGAAACTTGTCCTAAGGATTCATTTTGGTTCTTAAATTTATTAGAGATTCTTAAGGTTTCCTAGGACAAGTTTCAACTCAATTGGATATATTTTCTATTTTATGCGATTTTATGAAATTTCTGTGCATCAAAAAATAAAAAATTACTTTCGTGCCTCTAAAATTCCTGAAATTTGTTTCGTAAATCATGTGTATTTTTAGGATGCTTTTTGTAAAATTTCAGCTCAATCATAGTCATATCTTATGTTTTATGCCCATTGGGTTGAATTGGATGTGAGTTCGGTCGGATTAAATTGGATTTGGTAAGGTTCTGATTGAGGGAGGGGCAGTATCATAATTTTGGGACCAAAGTGATGAAAAATTGGTGAGGTATGACCTGATTGATGAGTTTTAAACTATAGGGTACTGAAGTAATTTTTGGGCAAACTACAGAGAATTAAAAGTGACTTTTCCCTTTTTTTATCTCGAATCTGATTCAAATTGCCAAATTTTGTGTAGTTTCGATTGTACAAAAATGCACATATATTTATCAAAATCTTTAAAATTTATGTGATTTTGGACAACCGTACACAATAACGTCAAAAATTATGATTTTTATGCACAACACAAAAATGTCATGGTTGAAACCACATAAAATTTGGCGAATTCGAAACCAAAACCGAACAAAATTTGGCTATCTTGGTCGGACTCTAGACAAGGAAATAACTCTCCGAGAACTAAATTTTTGTAAATTTGAGAGGATCAAACCCCTTTTAGAAAAAAGAGCCCATATGGAGTGTGTTCTAGATGAAAAAACTACAGTACACACGAGTGTTTTACATATGCATGTGATTTGGTTCGTCAGATCGCGTACACACAATTGATTTGGATCGTCTGATCATTTCTTATTTCACTTTTTGATCTTACAGTCTAGATCAGTTATGTGCATACTTACAAGCTTAGGAAGAATGTGTATTGTAACTCTTCTATACAATAACTTGGACATGGCTCAACAAATGTTTTGTCTATGTTTGGAAAAAAAGGAAAAATTAGGCTAAAGCTCCTGTACTTTGGGGATTCAACCGTTTTAGTCCATACTGTTTTAAAACTACTCTTTTCGTCCTTACTGTACGAAATAACATAGACATTTAGTCCCTGTTTCCAACGCTGGAATTTTTTCCGGCCAAAACCTCACCTGGTTGGACGATTATACCCTTATGTCAAAAAAAACAAAACTAAGCCGTTGCCGGCCTCTCCTCCAAATCTCTTCACCTCTACGCCTTCAAGAGCTCCACCTCCTTCTCCTCTGCCTCGTTGGACTGTGGCTTCATGTCCGACTCACTTGATAAGCCGCCCGTCTCTGGCGACGGCTTCCTACGCAAGAGCTTCTCCTACAGGTTCAAGAAAATTTTGCCAAGGAGGTAGAGGAACTTAATTAAGGCTCTGGTAGTCACGGAGGATGACCGGTCATCCGAAATGGTGAAGGGCCAGATTGTCTAGTGGGCGCAAGGGAAGGTAGGAGAGGACATAGTACACGTAGTGGTTTTGAAGGATCGTTGGTGGGTCTTCGTCAGAATATACGACGGCTTCAATGGCCCCGATGTGCCAGACTATCTCTCCTTCATCTGTATGGCGACATTCACAAAGAGCTCGAAGGTTTATTATTGGACGATCTAGAAATGACTTCACGAAAAAGAATGTCTCGATCACAACTTGAGGAAGTCTTTGAAGCAAAAGAAGGACGACAACATCATGCCCAAGGAAGCCCTTCGAGGATCTCTTCTTTCCATCTCTTCCTCCTTATATTCTAAGGTGCAAGGATCAATGGAATGGGGTATATATGATTCTTTGAGTTTGGGTTTCGACTTCCGAGATTCTTGTTCCCTCTCAGACACTTTCACAAACACCTAGCATGCACATGGAAGTCAACGCTGTAACCCGAACCCCGGCCATCAATAAGGACCAAGAAATGAATTAATTAATTAATTTTGCAGGTTTTGACTTCCGAGATTCTTTATTTTTTTATTAATTGGGAAATTGCTATGAAGTTGCTTTGGAGTTGCTCGTCTCCTTTCGAGATAAGGACCGCCGTCGCCCAACCCCGGCCACCGATAAGCAGTAGACAGTTATGGAGTTGCTCGTCCCCTTCTTAGGAATTGGAAAATTTAATTTTTTTTACAGAAGGGTATAATTGTCCTTTTAGATTAGGTTTTGGCCGAAAAAAATTTCGGCATCAGAAACAGGAACTAAACGTCTATGTTATTTATACAATAGGGACGAAAAAAGTAGTTTTAAAACAGTTGGGACTAAAACAGTTGAATCCCCAAAGTACAGGGGCTTTAGCCTAATTTTCCCAAAAAAATGAACATTACAGTTAGAACAATCATTTCTGTCAATTACTGTATTGTCCTATATTTTCAATTATGTCCTAAAGAGTTGATAAACGCATTCTTGGTGTTAATTGTTATTGGATGTGCATTACATGTAAATAAATCTTATTTATTTTATTTTGAAGTGCACAATATATTTTAGGACAAATTTATACATAGTCTTTAAAGTTTAGTGCCCCTCTTACAAAGTTTCATAACTTTTAAAAATCAATATTTTTGTTTCTAAGATTTGATAAAAATAGACTCCTACTTTCTGAAATGATCAAAAAATATGGTCATTGTTAAAAAAAAAAAATTTAAAAATCCTTCTTTCTTCCTCCACCATCTTTTTCCTGAATAACTCAAACTCACATTCAAACTCAAACTTAATACTATCAAATCAATTTCCACTTAGTTCAAACTCCATCTTCTCAGTTCCACTTAATACTATCAAATCACAGAGTCTCTCTCCTAGGGTTCTCCTCTTCCCAAACGTCTATTTGTTTTTCAGTTAGTTTTAAGGTATCATATCTGAGATTAAGGTAAGGGGTTTTTGTTCATCTCTCTTTGGGCTGTTCCCTCTCTTTTCCTTGTAATTCTGTTATTTTCTTCCGTTTTGCTGAATATAATTTAGATTTGATGGGTTTTTGGAATTGGGTTTTTTTTTTCTGGGGTCAGAAATAAGATGAACGAACCTTTCCCCTACCTGGATGGTTCTCCATTTCGCTCGTCGAGATCATTGGGGGCTAATATTTTCCAGTGAGGGTTTTCGTGTGATTTTTTTATTATGGCCGGTTCATTTATATTGTGGGTGCACCTGTTCGTCCTCCTCCGACTCTTTCGGGTTTAGCCAACGACATCAGCCGGATGCCCGACAACACCCCGAAGAAGTTTGGCCACCGACGGGCCCGCTTGGAGATCCTCACTCTCCCCAACGACATCAGCTTTGACAGCGATCTCGGAGTCGTCGGAGGTGGTGTCGGTGGATTGGTCGGGCCGTCCTTCTCCGACGAGACTGATGATGACCTCTTCTCCATCTCTCCTAAATTTGAGTTTGAATTTGAGTTTTGGGAGAAAGAAAATGAAGTTTGAAGAAGAACAGGATATATAGTGGAGAAAGAACGAATGAGATTTTTTTTTAAGGAGGAAAGTGGAAGATATTTTAATCTTAAGTATATATTCTTTCTTAGTTTTCAATGTTTGTGTTCAAACAATTATTAGCAAGGATTGAGTTCTTAATGTGTATTTTGGAAAGACAATATTGAAATTAGTATTTCGGCCATTTGTCGAAACGCATATTATCTTTCTTTGCCCGATTATTTTTCAACGTTTTTCAACGATTGAATATAAGGGGTGATATTCTTTTTATAAATAAAGTATCATTCCCTGGATGATTACACCGTTATCACCGTACTAAAGATACCAAAAATGTGCTCAAAGGCAATGCAATGATCTTGTAAATATGTTTCAATTAATAAAACTACTTATAAAAAAAATGAAATGCAATTATTTGTAATATCGACTACGTAATCTGCGCCCAAAGGACGTAGTAAATCCAGATCCCAAAATACATCTATACAAACCACAAGCCAAAAAACAAAATCATGGAGGATCAAAAAATAGTTGTCATCTTCACCACAAGCCGTCTCCTTATTTGTCTCCTTATTTGCGAGGACTTTAGAGGCATCAATCTTCCTAGAAATAACCACAACTATTTGCAACACGACGCACCTCATGTGAAAGCTCTTCACGAAGAGAAATATCATGCAAAAAAAAAATAGAGATATATTTAAGTGCGTGATTAATAGTATATATGGAGAGCCTTTAAAAATGCACGTGAAATAATCTTATGTCTTAGTTCGAATCTTCATAAATATATATTACAATTTTTTATTACCTTTCGAAATATTTCTAATGTCAAATCTATCTCACACTTAAACGTCCAGATACCAAAATACGTTAGTACAAGAGGGACCTTCTTCACCCATGATGGAGAGGCATGCATGTGATATTAGCTGATTGCTGTTCATGAGATTTGGTGTGGTAAAGTAGTGATGATATTGATTTAGTACATTTTTTTGGGAGAGACAGGGCAGGTCATGAAAATAATGTGTCGGATCCTTGCAGATAGCGAAAATATTCGATGAAAGCTATGGGAAATGGAATCCTATGTGTTTAATGGATATATACGTTCATAATCTTATACTAGGTAGTTAAATATACAAATTTACCTCAGCTTAGTTAGAACAACATTCCTATATGTTTTTTAAAATTTAATAGCTGATTGCATGTTGGCATCCATCTAATTTACACAGTTTTTTTTGAAGATGGCTCAAAGGCCTATATTAAAAGAAGAGATAACAATACACAGTTAAGTTGGACAGTTAAGTTGGACCATTTAAGTTGGACCATTTTTATCACGAGATTTTACCGCTTCACTCAACAATATTGCATGTTTGTGTTATCAACTTGTCTACTAAGGGATAACTTGTTCAAAAAAAGAGAGATAATTTGGCATGTAAATTTAGTAATAGTTGTTGCATACAAATTTTCCTTCTTTCAAAAGTTTTATTTGACTCATACTGGAATAAATAAATTTTTTTCCCATCACATGGTAGTATATTTCCCAGTAGTGTGCTTAGACGCAGGGACGGATGTACATGGGCTTATATGGGGGCAATTGCACCCAAAAAAAATGTATGAGCATATATTTAACAGAAAAAAAAATTTGTCCTCATTAATATTGACTAATTTGTCCCACTCCGATTTTTTTTTGTCAATAGTATGAAGTACATAAATATTTTGCTCCCATAGTATAAATTTTCTGGATCTGTCCTTGCTTAGACGTGATTCCATGTGCGACAGCTTAGTATAAAAGAATTTCACCAAGCACATTACGACAACATAAATTTTAACATGTTCTTAACATATTTTAGTTTGTACTGTAGTTCGTGATCTATTATCAATCCACGACCGTAATTTTATTGAGGTGAATTGATTGGCGAGTAAGGTGATTGCCAAGAATAAATAACTTCAGCGTAAACTAATAATTATTACAGGCTAACTAAAAGTTTTAAAGTAAAAAATGCAACATTAATTTTTTTGTGTCATATACTGTTCGAATTCAATTATTTGAGCTGATAGGTGTCCGATTACAGGTGGTTATATCAAAATTTACATCATTACAAGTACTAATTTCTTTTATCTCATAAGATCTTGTCACTAACAACTTGGGCATAAATACAACACAAAAAGTGGCCACAAATTAATTTGCTAAAAGCCCATCTCCGAAACACAGACATGACTTTGGGTAGGGACCAAGTCCCAAACCTAAGTGACTACATTTACACCATCGCCATGTGCTCCATGTTACCCAATACATCCCATCGGTACAAGCACCAACCGAACCCAGTTGCAACCTTTTTCCATTATCAGTAACTCTCGTGGGGTTCCCCTAATGGAGAAGAGTTGGTTGGTCTGTGTTTCTGTACTTCAATTTGGAAAAAAGAAGAAAATGCACTCATGGATGGGTGAGAGGTTTCTTATGAGGGCAACAACGGTGCCTCTCCTAAGGATGATCAACATTGGCCACACCCACATGCACATTTATGTCCCCTTTTGGAGGCATGCCTGCCCCCTGGTACCTTTGTTCAAAATGGTCCTAAAATCTATCCCATTTTTTTGGTTTATATCACTTAAATTCGGATATCCGTTAAACTAACTAATATATATTTAAGTCATGTAGATATTGCATTTCTGAAGATTCTGAAATAAAAAATTCCTTAGTTAAGCAAGAATAATTTTCTTAATGTCTCAACTATTATTTGTTAATTTAGGCTTATTGGATTGGAACCACTTTGAGTACGGGGAGGAGTGGACTTCTTACTGGCCCCAACTGCTACTATGGCCATGTGCTACCTTGGTCCACCTCCATGGGGGCTAATGTTGTGCATGTTGACTCGAGTGGTAAGTGAGAAGAAAAAAATTTTAATGCGAGCGTAGTGGAATCTATAGCAACGTCCATATGCATGCTTAACATGTATTAATGGTTTGACAAGAATTACCTAAAAAAGAGTGACATGGGTCATAAAATATGGTTATCCAATAAGATGTGTTAATGGTTAAAAAATGTACCAAAGCAGCACAATACATTCTTATAATATCATCCTGGTTGTTACAACAAAAAACTAAGATATATGTTGCCCAAAAACCTAACATATTTCAAGAGAAAAAATAGAAATTAAGCCTCGAATCCAATTGAGTTCAGTTCAAGAGTCCAAGAAAACTAACAACGCCCATCCTTCGATTCTTGGAACCAGACCCATGAGTTTGTTGGACTTCACCTGGAACTAGGCCCATTCAATTAGGCTTTTCTTCTGTCATTTCCTCCTTGTGATTCTATGTGCAAAGCAAAAGATAAGGTTTAAAAAGTTATTATAATGTACCGAAATATAAAGACTTTTACGTATACGATACACACACACACTTTGGCACATAATGTTCAAAGGAGCGAAAAAAAAAATCCATCATTGAAGAATTCAGAGCAAAAAAAAAATTACTTTCCGAAAGAGGGTTGAGTTTGGGTTTTGACCAACTAAATAAAACCAATAGCAACATAGTTTCTTCATAGAACCCCGAATCATTAGTACCACAGTTAAACTTAAAAATTTCGGTTCAATAATATCATATTTACAATTTCAATGTGTTGCGCAAAAAATAGATATGTTATAACGTCGAAAACGATCTAAAGACGGATCCGGAGTGGTCGTCCCAAGATGTGATTCGAACGAATAAGACAAAGATGGAAGAAATATGGAAAAAACGAAGAGAAGATATATAGATCTGACTTGGTAGATAAGAAAAGAATTGGTGGAAGAGCAAGAACTTTATTGAATTATAGGGAATAGGACAAGAGGAAAACATAAATGATAAAAGCTACATCTACCCTACGCTAAGATAAAAAGCCGAAGCTTTGATAAGAGATTTGATATGTTGTGTTGTGGGGGGTCCCTCTTCTACTTCAAGCCTGTCATTATATAGAAAAAACTAAACCTAGCTTGATACCAAAAATCCTAGGCCGTTCAATACAAAAAACCTAAATTATCCACGGCCTTAGATATGAAAACTAAAACTGCCCGAAACTTCCAAGCTGATAACGACTTCTTTCTGCACGGAATTTGGAAAAGTGATAAACTACAAAGTTGTAGATTTATCTCTTATCTTTCTGTAACTTTTGAAATCACCTCAATCCGATATTTGAGCAGTTAGTTACGGATTTTTTACTAAAACTGGTCAGAAAATCCGTGAATTAATTTTCCGCTACAACAATGCCCCCCACACGTCAATGTTTTGACGCTAGGAAAAGCGTTGACGTGTATCCGTCTTTGAACATGCGGAAAATTATATATCCAGCCAAGTTAAAGCCGTAATATGCAAAGAATTTGCTAGTGAATCAGTCGAGACCTAGCCATTGTCGGCCTACAGATGATCCCTCTTCTGGGTATATCCGTGTGCTCATAATTTTTCCGAGGGCACTTGAATTCAGCCTTATATGGCTGAGTAGAAACTCCATACCTTTCACTAAAATAATTGTACGAACATTGTTGAAGGTCTCTAACCTTTTTCTTTTGAATTCTCTCCTTCAACCTTCTTCGTTGAGTCTTTGTGAAAGCTAGCTGACGAGTTTCTTGACATTTGCCCCCCGAGTGTAAGTTTGATTTTCTTGGCACTTCTTTCTGCATAGGCTCCATATAATAGTTTTGGCACCTTATAGATTGCTCACTTCTTGTAGCTCGTGTCTTACGTAGTTCTTTCTTAGACCACGCAAGCTCTTTCTTGGGCACCCAGGCCTTAGTAATCTTACTATCTTGGAGAATATTTTGCTCAATCTTCAACTGAGTAAGTACATCTTTCTTAACCCACGTATACTCAAGCTGTCTCATGCCAGTTCCGGTTAATTTTGGCCATTTTTTAACATCTTTTTTCATGCATGAGTATCTATTGAAGTGATGTGGAATTTGCACAGTAGACAATCGCTTCACTGTACTCTTACTTGGTTCAACAGTCTCCATCATGCGTATGTCTTGCTCCTCGGATGTAGTAAGTTGAGTTGTAACTTGGGCTTGCTCCTCGATCGAGGTAAGATCATCTTGCTCCTCAATGGTCGTAAGATCGATATACTTCTCAGCCAAAATAATTTCAGCAGATGTAGGAGCATTAATCACTATATTGCAGTGCTCTTCATGCCCCCCGGGTGAGGTAGAATTTTTATCATTAAAGTGAACTTTCTTCTTTGTGTCTTTATGTTGAGCTAAGACATGATTGAACAAATGTGATGCGGACTTCAGTAACATGTGACTTGGCGGAGACCCTAAAATCCCCTTAGTAGAAGAAGACCCAAAGATCTTGAAAGACGGTGGAGGTCCGAGAATTCCTTGCATTGGGAATGCCTCTTTCTTCTCCTCAATTATGGGCATTGTAAACTTAATGACTGTAGTATCGACCACGGCTGGTACTTCTTTCTCAATGACCGTGGTATCGGCCAATCGTAAACTAGTTGTTTCGTCAACCTCTTCGACTGTTGAAATAAAATCTTGGATAGATTCAGTCGATTTATGCACAATTGTGTCAACTTTAATCTTATAACTGTGTGAGTCAAAACGTCTTCGATCTTCAAGTTCATGTATGCTCCATGATGGTAAAAATGACTCTTTCTTATTGATGGTTGTAGTGTCGGCCCACTGTGGACTAGCCGTTTGTTTGCTCTCCCAAATAGGAGGGCTACAATACTGCATAGATACAGCCGATTCATGCACGGCTGTATCAATCTTAGTCTTGCAATTGGTGGAGTTGAAATATTTTTGGTCTTCAACTACTCCACATGATAGTACTCCAATTCTCTCAAGACATCTTTCCATATTTTGAATCACCACCTCACTGTTAGGAACTGACAATAAATACTCAAAGTATTCCATTACTTCGTGCCACGTAGCCATACTTAAGGTATTGTCAAAGATAGACTGAAGCTTTTGAGAACGTTGAGTTCTACTATCTCTAACTTTTTTGGTGTGATAATCAATATTTTCAATCAGATGATATGGTAATTCACAACCATATCTTTCAACATCCTCAATCAGATAATCCGGTGGCTCATAACCAAAGACTGCAATATCTTCAATCAAATCATCAGGTAGTTCAACACCATAATAGGTATAATAAAACCACCTTATAACCATAAAACGAGTTTCTCTCCAACTTTCATTCTTAGTCATTACGAGACGATACTTTTCCCACAATCTTTTCTTCATGATATTCAAAGACATTGTACCTCACAGATTGACCAACCTTTGTTATTTTGACCGTATCTTTCTCGTTAAGAATCCGATTAAAGTGATCTTGGTACTCCTAGAAAGCTGAGAGATATATCTTCAACTTTTGTGATTTGAGTTTCTTCAGAGTCGGCATGTAAAATGCCGGAAAGACTCCTCAAAATTCACAGATCTGGCTGGATGTCAATTTACAGATTGACCAATATGTAGTCTTTTGACCTTAACTTTCTCGTACGAACTCCAATTTTGGCGTTCTTAATATCCAGAGAAAGAGGAAAGACTGTTTTCCAATTTTTGTGATTTAAGTTTCTTCAGATTCGGCCTGTAAAAGGCCAAAACAATATCTCAAAGTTTGTAGATCTGGCTGGATACCAACTTACAGATTGACAACTATGTAGTATTTCGGTCTTAACTTTCTCGTACGAACTCCGATTTCGGCGTTCTTAGTGTCCAGAGAAAGAGGAAAAATCGTTCTAACACCTTTCTGATTTAACTTTCTTCAGATTTGGCTTATAAAAGGCCGAAAAATCTCTTCAAAGTTTATGGATCTGGTTGGACGCCTCTTTTAGTATAACCTTTGACCGGTTTTGATCTTTTTTGAGAATAGACTCAAAACCGAATAGGTAATCTCGTGAATCACTCTTCTCAGACGCCCTCCTTAGTCCCACCGAGTGTGCCAAAAAGCTATTGCACAAAAAATAGATATGTTAGAACGTCGAAAACGATCTAAAGACGGATCCGGAGTGGTCGTCCCAAGATGTGATTCGAACGAATAAGGCAAAGATGGAAGAAATATGGGAAAAACGAAGAGAAGATATATAGATCTGACTTGGTAGATAAGAAAAGAATTGGTGGAAGAGCAAGAACTTTATTGAATTATAGGGGAATAGGACAAGAGGAAAACATAAATGATAAAAGCTACATCTACCCTACGCTAAGATAAAAAGCCGAAGCTTTGATAAGAGATTTGATATGTTGTGTTGTGGGGGGTCCCTCTTCTACTTCAAGCCTGTCATTATATAGAAAAAACTAAACCTAGCTTGATACCAAAAACCCTAGGCCGTTCAATACAAAAAACTTAAATTATCTCCGGCCTTAGATATGAAAACTAAAACTGCCCGAAACTTCCATGCTGATAACGACTTCCTTCTGCACGGAATTTGGAAAAGTGATAAACTACAAAGTTGTAGATTTATCTCTTATCTTTCTGTAGCTTTTGAAATTACCTCAATCCGATATTTGAGTAGTTAGTTACGGATTTTTTACTAAAACTGATCAGAAAATCCGCGAATTAATTTTCCGCTACAACACAATGTTTGACAATTTTTTAACAAATGCCACCAATCATAAAATCGCTCGGGAAATTTAGGTCTGAAATCGTCCCGAAAATTTGCAAATGGTCAGTTGTCTTTTTTTAGTGGGGATTTTATGACAGTTTTACGATTTTGGTCGGTTTGGTAGCATTCCGAAAAGTTAATGCGTAAACTGAACCACAACAAAACTTCAGTTACCATATATCAAAATATCCACACATTATTCACCCTCCAAATTAGGAAAACTTAGGCTAAGTTCCCTGACCTTTGGGGATTCAACTATTTTAGTCCATACAGTTTTAAAACTACTATTTCAGTCCATACTATGGGTGATGCATGAGGAGAGGTAGTTCTTTGCTCCGCTAGGATAATAATTGTAAACCTCGGTCTTAACCACTATGGAGACGCTAGTCTCGGGGTTGCAATTGGCAAAATAATAGGGAATACTCGTTCAATGTCGTCATCAGATACGACTGGTTCAACTTCGTGATCAACGTCAGCGAGAGCTCCTAGAAGGTGAAGAGATGAACAACGTAGTGAGAGTTGAGGATGCAGAGGCTAGGGTATTCTTGGACCTCATACGCCACGTGGAGGAGGGACTCTAAGGAAAGGAAGAAGAACTCGAGCTTCTCCGGGATCGGGTTGAGCATTATTTGCACGACCCGATCTAAGGTCGGTGACCGACGCTAGACTGTACGACATATGAAAGACAAAATATAGGTCTAGTAAGCCTTAAATCATCTCATAAGTCTTATCAATATACTAAAACAAAAACAAATTAATTTACAAACAAAAAAATCAACAAACTCTTAATAGCTGCTAATACGAAGTATCTATACAGAAGGAAATAATGGTACGATTCAGAGACCTGAAAAAAGTAGCCCTCGAATGGAAAAGAGTTGGGCCTGTACCACAGACTCCATACTCAAAACGAACTAAGATCTCTGAAAACCTCAGATAGAATTGTTAGGGGTAAGTGTTTAAAAATACTTAGCAAAGGAATAGGACATAACATATTAGTTATGGCTGATATATGCATGCGACAGAACTTAACCATGTTCTACTTTACTTATACAAAATGTGTGATAATCAAATGCTACACGTAATACCAAAACACAAATATAGACGTACACAGAGCTACGAATAGGTTTTGAAAGGCCCATTCCTTTGACTGCTCGGAGATATCCAAATGGCTAACAGAATCTCCTTCCACAAACAAACAAAGCTAGCATACAAATATAAACTAGTAATAGCTTACAAATGTAAGCTAGTGATATCCCCAAAACTATGAGCTCATAGACTAACATCCCCGGTTAATACGGGAAAGCTTTAATTTCTCTCACAAAAATACATATCGTATTAGACGTATGACAAACGGATCAAAATCATATCCATCAGACTTAATCCATTAGCTCGAAGCTGTTTAGAAATGTCACACACATCACAATGAATCACACGTATGTCCAAATATATTATAAACCAATATATACATGTGACGCACACCATCAAGATCTGAAATAAACACATAACAATGGACAACCAAATTTATCACGTATTATTTGCTTACTCAGACAAACACCGGCTCAATAGCATTGATTCCCAAATTTGATACTCCTTCTACTTAAAGCTCTTTCACCAAAATACCTTGGACATATCTGTACAATATTCCCAACCATATAATGAGGTTAACTCTTCGCTTTCAAAACCAAGTCACCTCGAATGCTTCAAAATGATGAACTTAGACGCACTCGCAATTCATCATTGCAAAATCATCCAAACGTAATTAATAGCTCAAATCCTTTGAAAACTTGGTTCCTTACTAAGTACTCATATATATATACTCTGTATACAAGTTACTCATGCTCATACATGCATATAACAATCTGTTTTGCCAACCAAATCCCAGCGGAGCACACGACAAGTTTCATCGCAATTTATCATTCGAAAATAGGTCAAGCATATAAAAAATAGTCCATAAATCACTTAAACTCAATTCCATTGCATATTTCCAATATCTCAGACTCTCACAATTAACCTCAGTTTCACAATATTCAACTTACAAAGCTTCACTCTTTCAACTCGCACAACCCAGAACACAGCCAGCAAGTTCAACTTCAACAAGGTGCACATCACTTTTTCTTCAACCAAATCGTGTAGATAGTACATCAACTACTCTACAATCGATCTCACAACATCCAATCTTAGTTTGGAGTCTAAATTCACTTACCAAGTCGTTCTTCTTCCTCTCGCTCAACTGATCACCTCAGTAACAGCCCGATAATTCAAAATTAATTTTCCAATAATTTCTTGATCCAAATAACACATACGATATACCATTAGAAAGGTCTCTTCATCCTCTACAACTTTGTTGACAACCAAGAAATCTAAATTAGAGCAAAAGAGAGATTACTGAATCATTCTTCCTTTAGCTGCTTCTTTCTCTTTCCTCTGAACCTTCTCTCTTCTTTCTTCAAAGTTACATTTTATGGCTAAGTGTTAGACTTTCTACCTCTTCAAGGAGCTCTTTGAGATATATATGAAGGTGGGTAAGGTCTAATCTTCTACCCACCTCTCCATCTTAATTAATGAAGCTAGCAAGTGGAGTATTTCAATTGGCAACTTAAAATCTGGGGTCCAAATAGAGCACTTCTTAAGCAAGCAGGTGAAATATGACGGTCTTCCTCAGGTTTTTATCCAATTTGGTAGTCAGAATTTTGTTCCTCAATGTCTCTAGTTTCTGAATCAAGTGGAATTTCATACTTCGGAGCCACAGTGAGGAAGTTATGACTTTTTCACTAACCAAAGGTCAGTCTGTCCGAATTCATCCAACAACTTCTCAAGCAAATAATTCACCAAAACATTATAGTGGTTGAAATGAGTCTCCAATGACTCCAATTCATATCTTCGAACACTTAAAAGATGTCATCCAAGGTAACCATCTCAATTCGATGTATTCGATCAACCATTTTTTCGAAAGTCATACTATCGTTGGGGAAGACATAGCTGGCTTGGTCGGTCGAGTCGGGTTGAGTCATTCTAGTCATTCATGGACGATTGGGTCGCGTCGAGTCGGGTTGGGTTAGATTTAAAAAAGGGTATAATAGTATTTAAAAAATTTATGTTGATTACTGACATTTTGACCTGCTAGGGAGTAAACGTCTATGTTATCTTGCATAGTAGAGACTGAAAGAATAATTTTAAAATAATAAGGACTAAAATGGTTGAATCCCCAAAATACATAGCCTTAACCGAATTTTCCCTCCAAATTATCCTCTTCCGAACTCCACTTCATCCTCTGCCACTAAAACCCCAACCCAAACCCCCCCACTCGTAACCGCAACATCAATGGCGCTACAATTGGGGCCTCTCTCCACGCCTCTCTTTCTGTCCACGTGCGCTTCTTCTTCCTCTCACAGGCTCAGCCCCTTCCTCCTCTTCAGACGGCGTCGTTTCCTTCCTTCGCGGTCTCGCCCCCGCCTCCGACCCGCGTTCTTTTCCGGTGCTTCCCTTTGGTTTCTCTCTCCCGCTGATTTTTGCTTAACGATAACGCGGTTGTTCCTCTTTTCTATTTTTTAATATTAAAATAATGGTTTTTGTAGCTGTGGCGGCCGAGGCAGCGGAGAATGGGGTGTTCACTTCGCCGGAGGTGGCCAAGGTGTTTGATTTTTCATCCGAGGAAAAGATTTACAATTGGTAATCTAAATCTTTCTCATTCCTTTTTTATTTATTTTAAAATTTTGGTTCTTTTCCTGTAAGATCCATTTGGTAATCAATAATGTCAGTTGCAAATGGGTTGAATTAGAGTTTTTATTTGCGAAACTGTCTTCGTTTAGGTTATTAGATTTGAGCTGCCACGTTGATAGTGGCTGCTGCAAATTGAGGTACCAACAGTGTAAGCAAAAGATCAAAAATGCTTCAGGCTTATGAAGCTTGTAGCCGCCTCTTCTTTAATGGATGATAAGCTTTTCAAGTACAGTTCTAAGGATAGACAAGTGTGAATCAGATTATCAGAATCTGCTGGCCTTTGAAGGTTGGTTTTCTGGGTTCCTGGGAATGTCCTTGGATTTGAGCATATGAAATTAATCAGCTTGTGATGATTTTTTAAATCAAGAATCAGGTTTTGATGTTGAATAGGCCTGGAATTGTATGTAGGCTAACTGTTTGTATTAGTGTAGCAATTGGCTTTTGGAGGCACCAAACTGAAGGTGTTGCTTTGAGTTATTGGCTCAATTTGGTTGACACTGTCCAGTCGCTCAAGTTCATTGCTAGTTGTGCTCTGGATAGTATTTTGAGCAGTCTTATTATCCAAATCGAGATCTAGAGTCTCTTGCAGTTATTTGAAGTATAGTAACAGGAAAAATGCCATTATCTAGTGTACCAGAACACAACCATTTTTGCTTGGGAAAGTTAAAACCATATCTTTTAGGAAAGTTAGCAGATGTTAGCTATTCCTTAGTTGGTAATTCATGTTACAGCTCTACAACGAAATACGGGTCTAAAAAATCTGCTTAGGAGGAGAGAATTGGCCCTCTGTTTGTTAATGTGTGAGATGGGCCATCTTTTTGAACCAGTTGGCATTTTTGGCTCACTGATTTTTATCACTCATCTTATCTTCTTTCTTCTCTCTGAAAAACTCTCGTTTGTGTATGCCCTGTGTTGGAGTTTGTGCTGTACATGGCTTTTCATCCGGTTTTAAGACAAGAATGGGGATAGTGTTCTTGATAAGTGATGATTTCACTTGATGCATGTTTAATCAAAGTTTAAAACTTATGTTCTATAAGACATAGGTTAAGGAACTTCTCTAATCTAATCTTAGGAAGTTAGTAAAAGAGGAGTGAATAATAGACTGGAAGGACTTTTCTGTTAAAATATTCTAATTGCCTACTGTTTCATTCATAGTAATTCATGTCTCACTGTTGTTTGTAATTCGTTCTTCAATTAATGTTCTTAATCACACTTACATCTATATCTAATTATAATGTATACTACTCCCAATGCTCTTTCTCAATACATTTGCAGACATGATATCTGCATACAATTGTTGGATGATAGGTGGGAGTCTCAAGGATTCTTTAAACCATCTTTTGAACGTGGAACCGATCCTTTCGTCGTACCGATGCCACCTCCTAATGTCACCGGTTCGCTGCATATGGGACATGCAATGTTTGTGACACTTGAGGTTATTTGATTTCACGATTTTTATATCTTCACTGATTGTCTTTCTTTCTTTCTTTTCTCCTTGATTAGTCTGCGTAAGCCATTTGTTGCTTGAACTTGTACGATGTAGAAATAACATTTCCTTACTGGAGTTAAATCACCTTCTGTACTATTCTTATATTTATGGGTACTTAAAATATCACTCTCTCTCTCTCTCCCTCTCTCTGCTTGTGCGCCTTCTTCCGCACATATGTGTGTGTGTGTGTATATGTATATATGCATATATACACATGTGTGTGTGTGTATATATATATATACACACACATATTATAGCTGTGTGCACTATCTTCTTATTGCATGTGTTTGCCGATCCACTACTCTTTTATATTTGTAAGGTCTGTTTCCAACTTATGTTGCACATTTTCCTTTTCATGACTTTAAGTATATTCCAGGATATCATGGTTAGATACCAACGAATGAAGGGAAGACCGACATTATGGCTTCCTGGGACTGACCATGCGGGTATTGCAACTCAGGTTTGTCTGGCGAGCAATCACAGATGTTGAACTACTGCCCGAATTTGGGTCTTCTTTTAAAAAGTTGTCACTGTCCTTGCTGTGGTGAAATTCAGTCTTGCACTAGTAATCTACTTTCTCAAAAAGGTTGTTCATATATTCTATCGTGGTGTGGCTGCTTTCTTGAAAATGTTTGCTTTCAGTTTATAGTTTTCCGTTTATAGCTAAATTTGCAGGTGGAGTTATCTTTGTGTTTTTTACTGCAAACTTTTTGGGGTGGCTTTAGTATATTACTAGAGCTATAGGTATTGTGAAAATTCAGGCAAATAAAAATTACATAGATTGGAGCAAATGCCAAGTTGCTCGCGTTAGGGGGTGTTCTAGGGTGTCTCACCCTATGCTATCTGGGAAGGATTCGAGGGGAGAAACAAAGTTAGTGGAAGAGAACAGAACCTATTAAAGAACTGTGAGATAGTTGACATCAGAACTTGTTCTCCTGGCTATGCAGGATTTTTCATGTTAATGCCATTGCCCCATATAGACCCTTTTTCTTGCATATGACCATTTTATGCCTTGAATACTGTTCTTTGTCATCACAAGGAAAATAATTATGACCTAGTTGACACAGGACTTGTCTTCTATCTTTTCATTTCTAGTTTTAATTGATGCTTGATTCAATATAGACTTTCCTACTTGTATCTTCTGAAAATGTAACTATACCTGATTTTCAGCTTGTTGTAGAAAAAATGCTTGCAGCTGAGGGAATAAAAAGAAGTGAAATTGGCAGAGACGAGTTTACTAAACGAGTCTGGGAGTGGAAAGAGAAGTATGCATCCGTACCTTCTCATTTTTGTTCTGAAGATGGACCATAGCCTTCTCTTGTACCTCAATTACGTAGTGGTTGTATTCTCTCTTTAATTTCTAATCTAAATTATGATGAACAAAACCTTTTAATAGGAGACATCTCCACATGTTTTCAATGGAAGTAATATTGGTTGGTTAAGCGTAAAAGACTTAAGATATCTTGAACAATTTAATATTAAATTTTAGTCTAGTAGAAAAAGAATGAGATTATCGAAGGACCACTGCTTGATCATGCCTACATAGTTGGGTATTTCTATGCGGGTGCACTTCTTTGGTGCTTTACTAATACAGCTTGTACCTTCTTTCTGAATAGAAACATAGCTTCTACTTATTTATAAAAAAAGTGATTAATCTATTGAATAAAATTAAAGTTGTAAACACATTTTGTTGAAAAATACATGAGCGTAAAAGGTAGATTTGTGCTGAATGAATCTAACAAGGAGTCTGTGGTTCAGGGGAGACTGCGACAATGGTGATTTACTTGTTTCATTGGTGCATGTATTTTTTAGTTCATACCATCATCTTTTTGCAGATTTCTCTACTTGTTTAAGTTTCTTTTTCCAGATACGGAGGAACAATCACGAATCAGATAAAAAGACTTGGTGCTTCCTGTGATTGGACTAGAGAGCACTTTACCCTGGATGAGCAGCTAAGTCGTAAGATATTTTCTATCTTGTAGTAGAACTTTATAGCTTGTCAGGCATTGTTTATTATTTACAATCGTGCTATTGGTGCTCCATTGCTTTTCTTGCATTATATACGAGGTCCAGGCTACCATGATCTTGCCTGCAGTGTATGATTATCGGCTCTGTAACAGATATTTTTTCATATTATTTGGTATACTGATATACCACACCTATTTTTAGGAGCTGTGATCGAGGCTTTTATCAGACTTCATGAGAAAGGCTTAATTTATCGAGGTATGTATATTATTATGCTGGTAGGCTCTTGTTGGATATGTTGGCCCCCCCTTTTACTAGTATTTACCTATAACGTTTTTGTCAAATTATCTCTGTTAGCTTCAGAGTTTTAACTTGCCCCTCTTTGCTAGTCAGCCTGCTATTTCTGTGACAAGATTGTGCTTGTATGTTTTATACTACAGTGCTTATCTGTTCAATTCATTGTCAATTAGATATAACTAACTAACTGGAGCAATGTTGAGAGGGAGTTTTTTGTTTATTACTGGCTGTTCTTATGCTATGGTTCTATTGGTGTGGAGCAGCATTGTTGTACTATGGCGTATCTTGTGGATCATATTAATTTACATATGACCATTCTGTCAGGGTCCTACTTGGTTAACTGGTCTCCGAATCTACAGACAGCTGTGTCAGACTTGGTATGAATTGGAATTGTTGCTTCAGTTTACCATTTTAGAAAACGACAGACTTCAGGTTTTGCCTTTGCTTTCTGTGATCAGGAAGTAGAATATTCTGAAGAACCTGGTTATTTGTATTACATCAAATATCGCGTTGCTGGTGGTTCAAGGTATGTTTGCCAGCACATTGAAGTTTCCTTTGTTTTATGCTTGTCTCTTGCTTCCTTCAACTTTAGATTCTTGCTTCCAGCTCGATTAATCTTATGCTAGGAGGCAATCTGCACTTCTGACAGGCTAAATGATGTAGAGAAAGTTTGAGGATCTCGTGAATAACTATATGTTATTCTGAGTTCTGCCATCTATATTTAATTTTGCTGCTTGCACAATGGTCATTATAGTACATATACAATAACAAAGCTCAACTATTTGGGTCTTCTCAACGTCATACTCAGTTGTGTAAATTATGACACGTTTCTGACATAACTTTTTATAATTTCTTCTTGTGGCTGCTGGAGATAATGGTAACTTGGATATATCTTAAAAATATGATTTGCTTACAGTCTCTTGCATTCTGATATGACTCATCTCAAGTTGATATGACCATATCGAAATCATTATAATGGTTGATAACAATATTTTGCCACCTCATTCTTTAGGGATGACTTTTTGACAGTTGCAACAACTCGCCCGGAGACTTTGTTTGGTGATGTGGCGATTGCAGTGAATCCTTCGGTAGGAACATATCTATGAAAGTAATTCTTTTGGTTTTCGAGCTTCTGTCCTTTGTTCTCTGTTCTGTTATTTTGTTTACTGATAAGACTTTTAAGAGGACTGCAGAAAAATGAGAAATCTTTTTGGATCATATGTAGGATGATCGTTATTCCAAGTATGTCGGAAAAATGGCTATTGTACCTATGACCTATGGACGTCATGTCCCTATTATATCTGACAAGGTACATTAACTTCCTTTTCCCATGAGTTTCTTATCAACTTTTGTTTGAACACTAAAGGTTAAGATTGTTTTGATAACTGCTGATGGAAGAGGTCCAGGAGAGAGTGATGATCCAAGTAACATTAATTTTTCCAAGGCGACACCAAACTGATGATGTTTTTTTTCGTTCCATTGTCCTTTTAGCTTGCTATATTTTTCACGTTTCTGTTTCTTGTTTGATGATATATATGTTGGCTCCTGCTTTAAAACATTGACTAGAACATGTCAGATTTGAACCACTTTTTTCGGTCTGTTCTTCCCTGTTGAAGTAGAAAGCATATTCCGGAGCCCATTTGACTGATCAAATGAGTTCTCTGAAGTCAGTTCTAAAGTAAGGACGGTGTAATTCTTGCTCCCGAATTCATTAAATGATGATTTTATCAAGTTTTTCATCCAATCCTTCATAAACTTGGTTTTACTACTATTTGAATGATCCCTATGAGTTGGACTACAAGTTCCTTGTTTCAACTTTTAAACATTTGTAAGCTAGCATTTGAATCTTCAGATCCACCCAAAAATCTTAAGGTAATAATTAAGTGGATTTCCACATTTATAAACAAGCCCACCTCAGTTGCGACTAGCAATATTGTAACCTCAACTCTAGAAATTATCCATGAACTGGTGACACTCAAATGAACAGAAATGTTGTAGTCGGTTCTTCAAAATGGCAAATGATGCAAGTGTCATGTCAAAGCAACTTCATACCTATCTAGTGTACTCATTAAGGTGTCCACAACTTAATGCTCCTTTATTAGTGATTGATATCTTAATAAGTTTTCCAGCTGTCATCTGTTGTATGGTCAATAATTCTTATAGGTTCTAGCATGATTTGATTCGCATGCAACTTGATTTCTTGGCCTGTAGTTGAGGTTCCTTGGGTTTTAGAAGACCATTGGATTGTCCAACCCTTATAGCATTTCACATGAGAGATGCTGCACTAATTGGACCAATTTTGTTGTAATATCCTATCTAATAAGTATCCAATTCTCTGATTGATTCTGTTCCTGTGTCATTCTTCCTGAAATTACAGAGTTAAATTTTGGCAGAATGTTGATAAAGACTTCGGTACTGGAGCGTTGAAGATAAGTCCTGGACATGATCACAACGATTATCTTCTTGCTAGGAAGATTGGTCTTCCTATACTCAATGTGATGAACAAGGATGCAACTCTTAATGAGGTCGCTGGTTTATATGGGTAAAGCTCTGAAATAGTTCTATGGTGTTTAGATGACCTTTCTACATGAAGAAAATGTCTTTATGCATATTCCATTGATGGTGTCAATGGCTCTTGAACTTAGTGGTCTCGACCGATATGAGGCACGCAAGCAATTATGGTTGGATCTGGAGGAAACAGGCCTAGCAGTGAAAAAGGAGCCCCACACTTTACGAGTGCCCAGATCCCAGCGAGGTGGAGAGGTGCACAATTTTTTTGAAAGACACGTTATTGATAGCAGCATTTGTGATTGATGCTGATGATTTTTGTTTCACATTGCTTCAGGTTATAGAGCCATTAATGAGCAAGCAGTGGTTTGTAACTATGGAGCCCTTAGCTGACAAGGCCCTTCGTGCAGTTGAAAGTGGTGATCTGACCATTTTGCCTGAAAGATTTGAGAAGGTTTTATTGCTCAAATGACTGTTCTACCTTTCATGTCTTCTTGTTCGACAAACTTACTGCTTTCTCTGTTGCATAATGTTTAGCTAGTGTGAGTTTCCTCTCAGAGTGTATATCTATTATTGCCCTGTAGTTTGTCGTTTAAAAAATGTCAACCGACAAAATCTCCGATTGTCCTGGCAGCATAATTTGTCTGGGTTGTCTCTGAACTTCCTGATATACTTTTACTAATTGTGGTCATCACAATGCTACCAGAATCTTTCTGCTTATGGCGTCACATTGCTGTTAACAGATCTATAACCATTGGCTATCCAACATCAAGGATTGGTGTATAAGCAGGCAATTGTGGTGGGGACACCGAATTCCTGTCTGGTACATTGTTGGGAAAACAGGAGAGGACGATTATATAGTTGCGAGGAATATAAATGAAGCTCTTGAAAAAGCACATGAGAAGTATGGTAATGGTGTAGAAATATGTCAAGATGAGGATGTGCTTGATACTTGGTTTTCAAGGTACTAATGATTCTTGAAAAACTTGTTATTGATTTTTTCCCTATGCTGATCAGTGATCATTGCAGACTCAGCAAAAGTTGATTTTTAGAAATTTGCTCATTATTTTATATAATATCCTGTCTTCAGTGCGCTATGGCCTTTTAGTACCCTTGGATGGCCTGATGTGTTAGCTGAGGATTTTGGTAAATTTTATCCAACAACGGTCCTTGAAACTGGGTATGATTTGCTACTTATTTTCATGCTCTTGACTTGTATTTTGTATTGCCCTTCACGATTGTCTTTCTGATTTCATATTGCTTGCATGCTTATTCGGTTGCAATCTATGTGGATATTTTGACTTGCAACTTTATGCGCCTGATCTTGTGCAATGAGTTGGACTTGGCGTCCATGTCAAACAACCACCATATTTTCAGTCAGAGCTTGTACGTGTATTTCACGCATCTTTCCCATTGGAATTCTCATTGTTTGATGAAAGCTGTTTGCATTATAAGTATTTTTTTTGTCTAGTGCTTTAAGTCATGTTCTAGGATGGACTGGAAGATTTCTTTTTCACATTGCAACCTGGAAGGCCATCTTCATTCTAGTTGCCGAAATTCCTCGTTATTCGGGGTTCAGTTGGACCATACATGCATGGACCATAACTCTTCTGTTGCGTCTTTACTTGTGCATGTCTAGCTTTAATGCCTTCACGTGCTCAGAATCTCAGATGTTGCTCTCAATCTCCCTTCAAAACTCTCTCTTTTGCAGGAGCTTCTATAAATTAAAGTAGTTGGAAGATAAATCTGAGGGAAATTTATTAATATTATGGCTTAGTTAAATGTAATTTGATACTTATCCAGCACTGGTTTCTGCATCTTCATTTGAACAGGCATGACATCCTATTCTTTTGGGTGGCGAGGATGATTATGATGGGAATTGAGTTCACTGGTAAAGTTCCATTTTCGTATGTCTACCTCCATGGACTTATTCGAGATGCACAGGTAAGCACAATATATTGCTATTGAGATACTTGGTTTTCTGTGAATAAGAAATGCAATCCAAGTGGATTAAGGTGCATGTTAGAATGCAGTTCATGACTACAGACAAAAGCACCGGGAGTAGGGAGCTTTGCCCCCTCACAGGAAAATCTGTTGATAAATAACTAGTTGCCATATATGTGAGAAATGTGGGCTGCATGGTCTCGAAACATTAAGGGGAAAATACAACTTTGCCACATGGTGGTTTTTGCCTTTCCTCTGTAGTGAGATCATTCGACTTATGCTTATTGCCGACCATCAATCATTATTGTTATTTTGCTTTCAGGGGCGTAAAATGTCTAAATCTCTGGGTAATGTTATTGATCCTCTTGACACAATCAAAGAGTTTGGGACTGATGCTTTAAGATTCACTGTTGCTTTAGGAACTGCCGGGCAGGTTTGTTTTGTTTCCATAATCCTTGATGCTCTGAAAACTATAGGCCTACCTGTTAGCCACTATTTTAAATATCTTATTTCTCGGGTGTGTTTTGTTCATACAAATGCAAATTGTTGCTTACTGGCTAACATTACACTTGCCATCCAGGACCTCAATTTATCCACTGAGCGGTTAACTGCCAACAAAGCATTTACTAATAAACTTTGGAATGCTGGGAAGTTCGTGTTGCAAAATTTGCCTAATCAAGATGATTTATCTGCTTGGAAAGCTATCCAAGCATGTAAGGTAAAATTCCCTTGATTTATTACCCTTTATTTTTTTCTCATGGCTTAAGCTATGAACCACATGCTGTGATGCTGTCTAATTGAAAACTTATGATCAACCAGTTTGACGAGGAGGACTGGCTGCACAGGCTTCCTTTACCAGAATGTTGGGTGGTACTAAACTTTTCTTGATTGACTGCCTGTTGTCTTCAATCTTGTGTTTGGTTAGTTAAATCGCTTGTTGTTTCATGTCTGGTTCTCCAGGTTTCAAAGCTTCATATTCTTATAGATAAGGTCACTGCAAGCTATGATAAGTTTTTCTTCGGAGATGTTGGAAGAGAAATCTATGATTTCTTCTGGAGTGATTTTGCCGATTGGTCCGTAAGCTTCTCTCTGACTTCTATTTTGAGAAAATCAATAATTTGTTACTGGATCTTTTTGCTTATGATCTGCACATATCTATTGTTACATATCGTATCAGGAGTCTAGTCCACTTATGAGTCTTTCATTATTTCGTAGTTCTTTTTGTTTAGTAGTGTAATCTTTTTGTCTTAGTTATTGTTTGTGTCTGGTATGTTTGTCCTGTTAGTACTATTTCCAAATTAGTTGTCTGGGTTTGGCTATATAAAGCCAGGACTTTCGTAGGGTTATTCACCAAGAATAATAAGAATAAGTTCCTTACAACAATTGTGTGCTTCATATCGTTACAACAGCGCGAGGACGAAATGGCAAGAAACCTTCATATCCCACTGCGCATTTGTACAACCTGCATAGTAACGCTGGTCGTACTGCCTATGCATGGAAGCTAAAAATGATCTATGAGTCAGCTTCATAAACTTGACGTTCGGGACTGCTAAAAATGTGGCTCCTACCAGACAATTGATGGACATTTTAGAATCAATATAAATTACAGTTGAGAAAGTTACCAAAATGGCAAAATCATGGAATTCTAGATGATTTTTAGCTGTTATCATGTCTAAATGAACATTTTTACAGGTACATCGAAGCCAGTAAAGCTCGACTTTACCAATCAGGAGGGAGTCCAGTTACTTCTGTTGCTCATGCAGTTCTCTTGTATGTTTTTGAGAATGTTTTGATACTTCTGCATCCTTTCATGCCTTTCGTCACAGAGGAGCTCTGGCAGGTAATGACATGAGGATACTACAATTAAGGCATTTCACTCTGGTTTCATATTATGGAAAACTTTTGCGCTTTGTGGTGTGGGCATGATAAACAATTTCACTAATTGGAAAAGTAATTATGAAAGTCATTTTGTATTACCAATAGTTAGTTACTATATTTTCCGTGGATAGAAACAACTCCCTTTGTAGTTTGTTAGGAGAGAAACAATGGTTTTTGTTACTCATCTACGCTAAACAACCGTTATTTATCTGCAGCTTAAATGTTAAGCGAAACATGTTTTATCTTGTAAGTTGAATGAAAAGTGTGGAAAACTGATCAGTTTCCTGAAAATTTTCAGAAGTTAATTTTCCGCATCTTGTTTTATCTCAATCGGGTGTTTATCCACGAGTAGTGATGATATAATGGCTATTTTTGGCATTGTCATAATATTTGCAACTCTTTTGTTGTTCCCTAAACGGTTAGAATCATCAATGCCAACAACAATTTCTATCCACTGTGTCAAAAGGAATAACTTGAGCGCCATTTTTCTGGATCAAAAAATGGTTGTATGATTTTAAAACTGAACAATCGAGAGGATTAGCTTGTAGAAGCATCTTATTTATGTGTCATAATGACAGGCTCTACCCTTGCGGAAGAAAGCCCTTATAGTATCTGCTTGGCCCCAGACGTCACTCCCACGACTCACTGACTCAGTTAGAAAGTTTGAAAATTTGCAATCTCTGGTATGCATTTATTTCTGTAGTCCATATGACTATTATTCACTTTAGATCCTGTGTAAAAACCTACAAGAATACTGACGATTTGAGGGACAACAATAGACAAAAGCAGTGCGGAATGCACGGGCAGAATATTCTGTGGAGCCAGCGAAACGTATATCGGCATCTATTGTTGCTAGCAAGGAGGTCATAGAATACATCTCTGTAAGTGTTCTCTATATTCATCTCTTTCCATATGAAGTTATATGATTGTCCAGTCATTCAGTATGCACAAGGAAAGGGCTTGTCATGTGTGTGTCTGGAGAGAGCAAGAATTTTGTACAGAAATCATTGGATATTTCGTTGTGGCTTTATTCTACGTCTCCGCCAAGGATATATCTTAATCTCTTCAAATCGTTACTGTGTGAATTAGTCTAAGTAGAGACCATAAAAAAGTTAAGTCTAAGAGAATGTTTGGTTGTGCTGGTTGGGGATGCTTTTAAGTTACTAATCGATTGGACGCCAATCAGCACTCCCAACCTGGTTAGCAAGGAGCTCCAATCAAGTCCTAATAGCTGTTAAGAAAAGCTTCACAGAATTTGAAGCGTTTTCCATTGTGTACTTGCTGATTGTCCATATCATCATTGAAAAGAAATTTTTATCAAATAACTTTTTGTTGAAAAAATTATAGATTATAGTTGAAGCTAGCTATACCTTTTTATAATCATCGTTTTTGGATGTGGAAAATTTTCAAATTAATATAAAAATAATTTTGTTTGACAATAATAATTATGTGATTGTATATTTATATATTACATAATTATTGTTCATTGAAAAAATGCATAATTATATTATTTAAAATACGCCTCCATGCGCAATTTAACACTTTACAACAACAGAACAACTACATATACATGTTTTTTTTAAACACAGATTTTTGCAGTAGCTGCTGGCTATCGAAAGCAGGATCAACACCTGCTGCCACCTGAGTTCAATCAGCCTAATCAAATAGGCCCCAAGTAGAGGAATTCTGATGGACTCCAGTTTTAGTTTCCCTTGCCAAGATCCTATTCTAACAACTTTTAGTGATACTAAAACCTTGTCAACATCCGACTGTTTAATTGAACTGTTGATTACTTAGACCATTAGCTGAAACCTTGAGAAACTTATTTATCTCATGCAGATCAATGCCTCAAATACAGTATTAAATTGTTGATTCATTCAGAAATTGCATGACTAGCGGCTGAGTAGAATCTTAGCCTTGTACAGTACTGCTAATATGAATATGTTCAGCTATTGTCATTTTTCTTTCTACCAATATCCCATGGTTGTCTGCTCAGTTGATTGCTTCTTATAGAATGAGCTTTCTCGACCTTCATTGGTGGTTGAGTTGGTCCTTATAGATTATATAGGATATCTTATGCCCTGCACCTACTCTCATAATTTTTTTCCGTAAATAAGCTTTCTCTCATAATTGTTATGCTTAGTGTTGTTCCCCCATTGGTGACATGACGGTTATAATATTTGTTTATGCAGAATGAGAAGGAAGTTTTGGCTCTGCTTTCCAGGCTAGATCTGCTAAATGTCCACTTCACAGATACTCCTCCAGGCACGCTTTCTGCCAATAGTTTTGATTTAGAGCTGAAAGAAGATCAAACTATTTATGATTTGCGCCTTAAGTTAATTAGTCTTAGAAATTTTCTGGTCTCAGTGTAGAATGAGCCCTTGAGCAGGTTTTGTCTTAACGTTATTGCCTTCACATTTTAGGGGATGTGAACCAATCAGTTCACCTTGTTGCCAGTGAGGGGCTAGAAGCATATCTCCCTCTTGCTGATATGATTGATGTATCTGCTGAAGTAGAGCGTCTTTCCAAGCGCCTTTCCAAAATGCAGTCAGAGTATGAAGGACTAGTAGCTCGTCTGAGTTCTCCAAACGTATGAATTTCATCCATTGCTTCATAACCTGAAAAAAATTCTCCGTGCTCTCTCTCTCTCTCTCTCTCTCTCTCTCTTTCTGGTTGTGTACTTTTCTTGTCAATGTAGTTTGGCTTATGTGTCATGTTTTGAGATATTTGAGGGGCAAAATCAATAATTCTGTCAATATTTACAGAACCAGTTTTTCGAAGGCTCTGAAATTTCCTGGCAAGAAAATTCTCGAATACTAAAGAGCAATTGCTCTAATTGTATAAAGGAAGGGTGGGGTGGGAAGTGCTCAGGGTGCAATCCTTGTCATGTCAAAAATCTAGTTATAAAAAAAATGCGTGGATAAATGATATTTGCTGCAGTTTGATTCATATAATACTGCATGACATACGGTTTCTTCTGTAAAGTTGATAGCATAGAATATCTTGTGCCCTAGGCTTGAATTTGAGTTGATTCCGGGATTTCCTCTTTTTATCCTCATTCCTCATTTATCCTAATTTAGCTTCCGTTGTTTAATGTAGCATTATGGTAAAATGAAAGGCTCTAAAACCAACTTTATGACACTACTCTAACTGCGTTGATCACTTTTCTTGTTTTGCTAGTCATCTCACGTTTTGGTTATTTTGTAGTTTGTAGAGAAAGCTCCCGAGGACGTGGTGCGTGGTGTGCGTGAAAAAGCTGCCGAAGCAGAGGAGAAAATAAAACTAACCACGAATCGATTGGAGTTCCTCAGATCCTCTGTTTTGGTATCAAAATAAGATTTTGGATTGCAGATTTCCTGGTTTAGTTGGATTACTCTTGATCTCAAAGGAAGGCTAGATCCCCAGTGTGGGTTCTTGGTGCCCAAGTAGTCAGCTATGCAAGTTCGCATCCATCTTCAATAGTGGTCAATGCTCGTATCACCAACCAGTGGTCTGCTGTTTCGATGACTCAAGGCTGCTGCATGATCATTCTGATTCTCTCGTTCATGATTCCTGGTTATAAACTTGGGAGTCTTTGCGTTGTTGTTCGTAGTCTGCACAGGCCAAAATTTTGTACAAATACTAGGCGAGTTGCCTCTTCGAACGGGGACCATGACAAAAGTCAACGACAATTACAAACTCTCCAACTACGACAGTATGGTGAAAAAATAAAAATAAGAACATGTTTAGCATAAGGCTAGTGTTGCTTGTCTCTTCTTGTTCTCCATTTGTTCTTAGATGTCTTCGATAACCGAAGCTCGGAGAAAGAAGAGATAAGACGGTCCAACCATGGCAAATGTATTTAGCATTTCATAAAAAATTCCGACTACAAAAATCAAATTCAAGAATCGGATACGATAAAAAAAATTGATAAGATAAGTTGTGTATATCCCCAGAGAAAATGAACTAAGTAGGTGGAAAATATGACAGGCATTCTAAGAAAAGAAAATCAAAGTATATATTTTATTGGGTACAAATTTTTTTTTTGTCTGAGGATTCACCAAATACCATTGTTTTTAAATTGGCGGTCCAATCGGCTGGTCGGACCGCGAATTGGACACTCTACTAGTCAGAAATTGATAATCCAACCAGGTACCTTACTCACCGGGGGTTTTTGGGATTTTTTGGTCAAACCGGATGGTCCGACTGAAAAACTGGGCTGTTTGACTGGAAAATATTGTCTGGTTTATTTTTTTTATTTTCAATTTGAGATTAAACGTTCGTATGGATACTTTATTTAGGATATTTTATAAAATATAGTATGATTATATGTTATTATTAATTTATTACATAAATTTTTTATCTATATACCTATATATATATTTCAAAAAAATAGAGTTTTTTTTATAAAAAAATTGGTTCGACTGGCCATCCGACTGGTTGGACCGGTCCGACTGGAGATTGGCCAGCCCACCAGGTCGATCTCCGGTCCAATTTTGAAAACTATGCTAAATACTGAGAAAGGTTGAGCTCACCTCGTATGTAGACGAGTTATTGGACTTGTGACAGAGGGTAATTGATATATACACGTTCATGTCAAGTGTCACGAGTTAACTTTTTTACTTAAGTTATCTATACGGCATTTCGGTGCTCGTTTGCCAAAGTCAACCTTCCTTTACTTTCTCTTAATTCTAAACTAGTAATAGGAGAAGAAATACACAACTACGACAACTCTTTGTGAAATACTAGTGTATTACTCATTAAGAAAATTTTAAGGAATGGTTAAGAATTAGGGTGGTAAGTTCTTTGTATACACATTAATAAGAGCCATAACATAAATGATAACTAATCCTAATAAATACATTCTCTCAATTTGCCAATCTTATCTACATTGCAATATTCTAGAAGGCCCTGTAATATTCTGTAGAGCATTTTAGAACACTCTTCATTCGTCTCTCGAGGATCTTGCAAAGTTTCTTGATTAATTTCAGTATTTCTTGGCCTTCCATGCATCTTTTAGGATTGGAAAAATTGTCCCGTGAGATTCTCCCTGACTAGGACGTCAGATCTCGTTCTTCGAAAATTTGGCTTCACCTTCACGCTAGCTTCATCATCTGTTATACCCTTCTCTTGCAACAAGTATTTCTTTTTCGGTGAATGTTGGGACTCACCACAACTCATATTTTCCCTTGTCTTAGACCACCTCCTTGTACGCCTATTTGTCATTTTCTTAGCTCGGGTTGGACCCATCTTTGCCAACTCTTATTGCTTGTTGTGGTTGAGGATTATACATATTGACTCTCCCGCCAATGTCTCCTTCGACCCATTGACAACCCTGTAGTGTTCCTCGTCTCACTTACAAGCTCTCTCTCTCTCTTGTCTACTTCTCGCATAGGTGGGACTTCATCGGTAATTCTACTGCTAACTCATCTTTGATCTCTTTGCAATTGCTCTTCTCCTCATCACGACTCGCACCCTTAAGAAAACTCAATACTCAAAGCGAACCAATCCATACGTCATCCTTAACACATCTATCGCATTCCTCCTCCCCACGGATCAAGGCATAAATCTTCTTCATCTTTGGGCACTCCTCTCTTGATAAGGTCCTTTGCAAATAAGGCATTCATATGGCTTCTCTCGCTCTTTCTCATTCTTTGCATTTTTCTATCACATCGCAAGTTGGGGCGATACTTCTTTCCTCACTTAACGAGCGTGAATGACATTCCTCACTATTATCACTATCACTACCACTTTTCTCATATTGCCATTCTTTTGGTGATCCTGGCTCCCCGAACTCGACCAATGATTCGACCATTGGAATGATCATTGAGAGATCTCGTACTCCTCGTTGCTATAATTCCATCTTTGCCCAAGATTCTAACCCATCCACGAAAGCAAAGAGTGATGTCAGGAACCAAAGATCAAACACTTGGTGGGCACAAGTCCAGATGATCGGTCATTCGGTGTTACTCGTAAAAGAAGATGACATGGGTAACTAATACACATGTCTAAATATAAGATGCTAGCAAGAAGAAGAATGCCACGTCGAATTGAGTGAGAACTATAAGTCAGTTAATAGTTGTTGTATAGGCGGGAAAAGGTTGTAAAACTTCATATAAATATCCTGTAATCATCAGATTGTACTCTTTAGTCCAGAATTTACAATTTCTCAATAAAGTTTCCTATTCTCCATTCTTTCTCTTTCTTCTCTCTTTATTTCTTTCTTCCCTATTCTCAGTCAAGATTAAGATCTTGACAAATTGGAATCAGAGCTTTGAAGTATGGACACGCAATGGAAATCTATCGAGGACCAGTTCTGCAAGTTCAAGGAAAGATTCATGTTGATGGAATCAAGAATCTAAAAGAATGAACAAGAAACTAGAGAACATTTTGATTCGATGATGAGTTCGCATAAAGAAATATTTGATTGATTTCAGAGAGTGGTCGGGGATCACAAAATCTTAGGTCCCAGTCCGGTGGCCATAATTCCTTCTCTAGTGATGATCGAAGAATCTGTAGAGGCAATATCAGAAACCGTGACCCAGCTATGGAACAACCAAAGGGAGAGCGCGCCAAACCCTAGGTTAGACTTTCCTTCTTTCACCCCTTTAAACCCTAGAGAATGGTTGAGGAAGTGCGAAAAGTTCTTTGTGGTATATAAGGTAGAAGAAGGCAAGAAGGTAGAAATGACGAGTTTATACTTGGATGAGATCACAAAAATTTGATTTGATAGTTGGTTGTTGCAAGTTAAAGAGGTGAACTGGAAACAATTTTGAGAGGCATTATATTAATAGTTTGGAACTCGTTGTTTAGGAGGGATTGTGGAGGAATTTAATCATCTTAAATAGACAGATACTGTGGAGGATTACGTGAGGAAATTTGAGGAGTTAAAATGGTTGATGTTGAGGGAAAATCCATGTGTGTTAGAGTTGTATTTTACACATTCATTTGTAGGAGGGTTCTCATATCAGATTAAGCCATTAGTGAGGACTCATGCTCCTTCTAAGTTGGGTGATACTATTGAGAAGGCTCAATTACATGAGGTAGCCTTGAAAGTATCTCAGAGGAGTTATATGGGGTGAGGACAATTGAATCATAGCAGTTTTAATCAGAAGGTGGTGTTAGGCAATTTATCAAGCAGTTGGAGTGCTCCATCTGGATCGCAGTCTGTAGTTGATCAAATAGGAAAGAAAAAGGAGCCCTTTTGCTTCACTTATAGGGAAACTCCATGGGTGAAGGGACATGTGTATAAACACAAGAAGGCAGAAATACATGTAATGGAAGATGAGTGCAACAAAGAGACAATGACATGACTTCAAACCATTATAAATAAAGAGGAGGAGTTGGCTGAGCTTTTGATGCATGCAATTTATGGAAGTATTGGAAGTGGAACACTGAAGTTACGAGGAAGAATCAGAAATAAATCAATTCTCATACTACTGGACACTAGAAGTACTACAACCTTCATCAATGCAAAGCTGGTTAATGAACTTCGATTGGATGAAGTTACCAGTACAGGAATGGTGATCTCGTTAGTTGATGGGTCAAGAGTGACATGTAATAAGACCTGTCACAAGGTTACTTAGGAAATGAGTGGCAGTACATTCACTTTTGATGTTAGAATTCTAGAATTGGGCACTTACGACATGGTCTTAGGCACAGACTGGATGCAAAGCAATCCTGTCTTGTTTGACTTCGTGAAAGCTAAAACAATCATTCAGAATAAGGGTAGATCAATCGTGTTGCATGGTTACAGAGGTAACACTGGGACAGAAGAACTTAGTTGCATGACTTTTGCAGCCTTATCACAAGACATGTACAGACAGCAAGTAGAGGAGATGATCATGCTCCATTGGATGGACGAGTTCAGTAATATGGAAGGAGAAGGAGTTCAATTTAAGAAAGAATTTGGGGCAAGCTTTGGATCTAAATTTTAGTCTAAATTGAGAGAGCTGCTTAATTCATATATGGATCTATTCAATGAACCAACTTCAATACCTCCATTAAGAAGTTGTGATTACAATATCCCCTATAGGATGGTACATCTGCTATATCAATTATACCTTATCGATACCCCTATTTCCAAAAGGAGGAGATCAAGAAGCAAGTTGAGGATCTGTTGAAGTCAGGTTTTATTAGGGAAAGTAAAAGTCCTTATGCATCACCTATCTTGTTGGTGAAAAAGAAGGATAGAAGTTGGAGGATGTGTGTGAATTACATGCAATTAAATCAGAAAACTATTAAAAACAAGTTCCTTATTCCCATTATTGATGATCTCTTGGATGAGTTATTAGGAGCTTGTGTATTTTCTAAGCTTGATCTTCATGCGGGTTACCACCAGATCAAGATGAAAGTGGAAGATGTACCAAAGACTGTATTTTGAACACATCATGGTCACTTTGAGTTCAAAGTGATGCCATTCGGACTGACCAATGCTCCAGCTATATTCCAAGCTGTTATAAATAAAACATTGGCTCCGTATCTATGCAAATTCGTGCTTGTGTTCTTTGATGACATTCTTGTCTATAGCAAGGATGTAGAGATCCATCTTTCACACTTGTAGCAGGTTTTCAAAACCTTAAGGAGAGCTTCTTCCTCAAGTCATCCAAGTGTGACTTTGGTTTGGCATTCGTCGATTATTTGGGTCATGTCATCTCTAGCCTTGATATCAGCACTAACCCAAAGAAAATTGCAACAATCAAAGATTGGAAAGTGCCTACCAATGTGAAGGATCTTAGGAGATTTCTTGGTTTAACTTGTTACTATAGGAAGTTCATTCGTAGTTATACAGAAGTGGCCAGACCTTTGTTCAATTTTTTGAGAAAAGATGGATTTTTTTGGATTGATCAAGCTACTGCAGCATTCGAAGCTCTCAAGGCGAGGATGATTACTACACATGTTTTAGCTTATCTAGACTTCACAACTAGATTTGTGATGGAAACTGATGCATCAGATTTGGGGTTGGGAGTTGTGCTATCTCAAAATGGCAAGCCTATTGCCTTCCTTAGTTAGGCACTTGGCTCTCAAAATGCTGGATTACCAGTCTATGAGAAAGAGCTGTTGGCTTCGTTAGCAGTAGTATCAAAGTGGCACCACTATTTGGAAGGCAGAACCTTCATTATAAAGACTGATCACCAGAGTTTAAAGTACTTATTAGAGCAAAAGGTTCACACCAATATGTAAAAAAAAGGGTATCACGATTAATGGGACTCGATTTTATCATCGAGTATAAGAAAGGTGTAGAAAATAAAGTAGCTAATGCTTTATTGAGGATTTTAGGTCATGAGATTTCAGTTATCTCTGCTGCAGCTCCTTCATGGCTGACAGATATATAATCTAGTTATGCAATAGATGATAAAATGCAGGATTTAATTCAATCCTTGCTCTTACAGCCTCAGTCAGTGCCACATTATCAGTTGTACAATGGTATATTGAGGTTTAAAAATCGCATCTGTGTTGGTTCTCATGGAAATCTCATGCTTGATATCTTCTAGCAACTTCACTCTGCAGCAGTTGGTGGACATCAAGTGTTACTTTCATTAGCCTGGTTTAAAAACTAATGTTAAAAATTAGGTGCAAAGTTGCGATGTCTGTCAGTGCTGTAAATCTGAGCATGTGTCCATTCCTGGGCTGCTACAACCTTTAGTTATTCCAGATGGAGCATGGAAGAGTATTTCCATAGATTTCATTAAAGGTTTACCAAGATCATGGGGGAAAGATACTATTTTTGTAGTCGTGGACCATTTTTCTAAGTATGCCCACTTTCTTGCTTTATCACACCCATTCACGGCTCTACAACTAGGACGTTTGTTTGTGGATCAGGTCTATAGGCTACATAGATTTCTAAAAGAGATTATTTCTGACCATGACCGAGTTTTTATAAGCAACATGTGGCAAGCTCTTTTCCAGTAATAGGGGGTGACTCTCTATTTGAGCTCAGCGTATCATCCATAGACAGATGGATAAACGGAGAGAGTCAACCAATGCCTTGAGAATTATCTTTGCAGTATATGTTTCACGCGCCCAACTACATGGTATCAATGGCTCTCCTTAATTGAATTCTTGTACAATTCCTGCTTTCATACATCACTACAGAATTCACTTTTTGAAGTTATTTATGGTTATATACTGCCACTGATTCCTAGCTTGAAAGAAGAACAACCCTCAATGGCATCTGTAGCTGAATTGGTTACCAGACAAGCTCAGATGGTACGTAACTTGAAGGACAACTTACAGAAGGCTTAAAATCGAATGAAAATGTTTACTGATAAGAAGAGATCCGAAAGACAACTGAATATTGGTGACATAGTTTACCTTAATCTACAGCTATATCATCAAGTGTCAGTAGCAATGCGTAAGAATCTTAAGTTGTCAGCCAAATATTATGGACCCTATAAAATCTTAGAGAAAATTGGATCTGTTGCATATCATCTAGCGTTACCTCAAGGCTGTGCCATACATCCAATTTTTTATGTTTCAGTTTTGAAGAAGAAGATTGGTCTATGTATTTCAGTAATCAGTGCACCTCCTCTAACTACAGCAGATGGACATCTCAAGTTGATGCCAAAAGCTGTTCTTTAGCATCGAATTGTTAAGCAAGATAATAAGACAGTAGTTCAAGTGTTAGTTAAATGGGCCAATTTGGATGAGGAAGAGGCCACCTGGGAAGATTTTGCAGCTATTGTGAATTAATTTCCTACCATTCGTGAGTTGAATCAAGAGGTTTAATCATTGAGGACAAGGATTCTCTTAAGGAGGAGGGTTTGTCAGGAATCAAAGCTCAAACACTTGGTGGGCACAAGTTCAGACAATCGGTCATTCAATGTTACTCGCAGAAGAAGATGACATGAATAACTAATACACATGTCTAAACGTAAGAGGCTAGCAAAGAAGAATGCCACGTCAGATTGAGCGAGAACTATAAGTCGGTTAATAGCTGTTGTATAGGTGGGAAAAGGTTGTAAAACTTTATATAAATACCCTGTAATCATCATATTGTACTATTTAGTCCAGAATCTACAATTTTTCAATAAAGTTTCCTATTCTCCTTTCTTTCTCCTTCTTCTCTCTCTATTTCTTTCTTCCCCATTCTCAGTCAAGATCAAGATCTTGACAAGTGACTCCTTCTCTATCATATCCAGAATCTCCAATAGTAACTCCAAGAACTCCTTCACGTACTTGTGCACATTCTCCTTGTGCTCAAGTCTTTGGAGACGTGCATGTGCATCATGCTCCACATTTCCCAGATAAAACTGCTTCTTGATCTTTCTCCAGAAATCAACCCAAGAGTTTATCACATATTGACCTCGCTCCATCTCACTATGCTTCCTCCTCCACCATAACATCGCAGTGTCAGTGAGGTATATAGATGAGTTTTGAATCTTTATTGCATTCTCCTTTATGTCTCTCAATATGAAGTATTGGTCAAGACCCCAAAGAAAGTTGTCAAGCTCCTTTGCATTTCTTATGTTGCTAAAATTGAGTTGCGATGATTAAATAAAGCCTTTATCTATGACCACCTTATGCCATTCTTTTTCCAGTAAGGAGCCTGGCCGATGAATCTTGGGAGCATTTCGGGCTAGATCTATGGCCTCAGCTATGGCTAAATACTCTTGTATGGCATCGAACTTAGCAAGAAAAATTGTCCTTACCTTCTTGATTTGCACTTGTAAGTAGTTAACTGCGGCATCAAACACTCCTTGCATCTTTCCCTCAAGTTTGTTGTGTGCCCTTTATTTCTTCCCTCGAGCTCGACAACTTTATGCTGAAGCTCCTCGATGCTTTGTGATAAGTTTTCCAACCTATCGCAACACTCAAAAAACTCGAACTCCTACTTTGTTAGAACCTTCTCTAGGCAAACTAAGCCTTCTTGAGGTACCAAATTCCTCCCGTCGCACCATCGCAACACTATTTTGGTACCAACTAACACGAGCTAACTTTTCCATCCATGCTATTCGTGCGATACTCCGACACTCGCTTTCCTTACATACTTTCAACTCTAAGCGAGAAAGAGAAGAGGAAATACACAAGGATAATAACTATTTGTGGGAATACTAGTGTATTACTCACTAAGGAGATTTTGAGGAATGATTATGAAGATGACAAACTCTTTATATACACATCAATAAGTCAAAACATAAATGCTAACTACCAACTACCTAATAAATACATTATGTAGAGCATTCTAGAATACTCTCTATTCATCTCTTGAAAATCTCACAAGGCTCCTTGATTAAGTATTTTCAACTTTTTTGTGCCATCTTTTAGGTTTGGGAAAGTTGTCCCGTGACACAAGGCTCTGTGCTTATATTTAATTGTATGTTATTATAGATCAGGAAGGATTTTGATCCACTTCGTACTTTTCCTCTTTTACCATGGCAACCCTTTTTCAATTTCAGTATCTAAACATCCCTTTCTGGGGTGAACGTTTTTCTGCAGCAACAAGTGTATATACACTGCAATAGGATTTTGATGAGATTATTGGTTGTAGAGGATTTTTAGATTCTAACGATTAAAAAAAAGTTACCTGATCAATTGTCAATAGAATTTAATTCTATGTCACATGTACAACGATTGCAAGATTTCTCGAGCTGGTGCTGCATATCGAACAAGACAATAATCCAGAGCTCTTTCTCCATAGCATTCTTGAGCCAACCTTATAGTTTCGTAGGTCGAGGGAGGAGTTTCCTCAATAAACTCGATTTTGTTTTTAGCAAACAATCAAATCAGATGATCCAATAATCTGGTGCACATTTGCAAATATTTTTATTTTTGGCATACAGTGGACTAGCCATGTTACTTGAAGCTCATAGAACTTTGTTAAGACTTGAATTTTTTTTATGAGTCATTGTTAAATTCAAGTTCTACTAACAAAAATACATTATTGAAAGAATCATTCATAAATATGGCCCGACAATATTTGTCTATATCTATAAAACTCGTCAAAAGTATGATCAAACATGACTCCCGGAATGTTAACAAATTCGACTAAACACGAAAAATCTTCGAGACTAATGCGAAACTTTCAGTTATCTTGTACACAGTAAGTAGTTGGGAGTTACCCGTGGCCTAGTAGCCTAGTGGTATGATGAGGTGTTGAGTTGGTGGAGGTCCAAGGTTCAAACCTTGGCTTAAGCATAATTTGTAATAGAATAGGATTAGAATAGGATAAAAAAAAAAAAAGAAGTAGTTGGGAGTTGTTGCCTTGTTGGACTTAACTGTAATGTATACCGAAGAAAGAGTTGGAGGTTCAAAGTGGACCACATGCTAAGCTTGAGGTCACAAAATTCTCTCCACAAGCCAAAAAACAATGGCCCCATTTCGTCTCATCTCATCTCATCTCATCTCATCATATGTACCTTTCTAACTCACCTCGCTACATTACAAAGACTCACCTAAACGGAACAACTTATCTGCCTTTTCGAAACATCCATCCTCTGCTCCTCTTTCAAGGTTAGTTACTATTGGCTCCCTCTTTCACTATCTTTGCTTCTTAGATTCTTTGGTTGGTGCATCCATTCGTGTAAGACTTAACCAATATGGCGTAATTCGAGTGTCTTATCGTTTGTACCAGTGATTTTAATTTGCTTAGATAAGATAAACCAGGACATTCCTTTTGCTGGGAAGGCTTCAGTGTTTTTGGTAAGCTCTTGTCTTTCACTTGAAGTTGAGAAAACGTGAGCCTCAAACAACTAACGCTATCTATGTATCGGGGGAAATTAGTTTAAAGATCGGACTTTTATAGCTCTTTTTTTGTAGTTACCTGTTGCCATTGACCCTCCTGGGGATACCCCGAGGGCTATTGTGGTCTGGTTTTAAAAATTGACAGGTAGGTCCAGTAGATGTCGGAGCATTTGCGTGAAAATGTTTAAACTTTATGCTTTACTGAACTTAAGCTGACAGTATCCTCCTTTTAGCTGCTCTAGACAGAACTTTGAGGGTGTTCTTTCAGTTAGTTGGATCTCATGACTGAAAATTGTCCAGTATTTGACTTCCTTGTCCCATGGTGATGTTCACTTCCAAACAAATAAGTGCACAAGTGAGATGACTATATTGTATGATCCTATAATTTTTATGTTCCTGTCAGAACGCTTCTGGAAACGGAATGCTGGTCGGAATTACTACTTTCTTGTCTTGAATTTACCAATGGCATTTGCTTGACTATATTGTATGATCCTGTAATTTTTATGTTCTTGTCAGAACGCTACTGGAAGCGGAATGCTGGTCGGAATTACTACTTTCTTGTCTTGAATATACCAATGGCATTTAGTGTTGGCAATTCCTCGTTGTCAAATGGAGCTAGGTGCTCTTTGGCCAAGCCACTGGCTCAAAATAAGCAACATACTGCAAGTCAAGTAATTGAGCTTCGGCACCTTGGAATGGCAAATGTTCTAGGTCCAAAGGTTAACTATTATGGTGATAGCTTGTGGGGAATACATGGACAACCAGTTAAGGCAGTTGTTCCTCGGAGATCTATTGTATGTCATTCAACTCGTGTTCGTGGAACCAAAGAGAAGCAGCAGACTAAATCTTCTGATGACCAGCCTGAGATGTCGAGGTCAAGTTTTTAATCTTTGCTTTATCATTTAAAATAAAATTGTTTAGAGAATGAGTTAAGCGTTATGATTTCCCTTCAGTTTTCTCGTCTTTCTTGCTTTTCCTCCCAATTGCGTTGAACCGGTTCTTTCCTGCATCAGTGTCCAAATTAGAGGAAAAGATGAGCGTCCAGTCATGCCTAGAAGAAGCATCCACTCAAGCCCAGCATTAGCCGAAGCTTGTAAATTTGTATACAATGATGCAAAGTTTGTAAATGAAAGGGCTCGAAATGATATGGTATTACTTTCACGGTAAGGGTCCCTTATACACCCGTCCAGTTTATATTTATATGCTAGACCACTTGTTGCCTATGCAGATTTTCAATAGACCAAGATTCCGCATGCCAAGTTTGTTATGCTCCCAATGTTTTGATAGCTTGTTCAATTATTATGTGTGTTTGTTCATGAATAATTAAGTGTAGAAACATTCCTGTCTCAGTAAGAAATAAGAGCAACTTGGGACCACTCTCTCCGATTTTATGATTACTTAGGGAGACAGCCTCTGACATTTTTCTAAGGAAGCAACGCCTTCAACTGATTAAGTAATATTTATTATCCTTGCTCATTGTCTTTCTCCTCTAGTGGCATAATGAGATTGGATGCCCGTGCGCGTAAAGATGTCGCAATTATTGGATCTGGGTTTCTTAAACTTGACGGTGAGCATCTTTCCCATAGCCAAAACATTGACACTTCTTAAAGTTTCAGTTCTGCTCTGTAGCCGAATGCCTATGCACTGACTGTTGCAAAACTTCTAATTTTCCATTTTCAATCATGAAGGACTTCCCTGTATCTAATTACTATATATTCTTTAGCACTTGTATACTTACCTTTGGGAAAAGAGTACTGAGTTTGCTGGTGTTGGATTAAACCTTAACCTGAGCTTATCAAAGTGGAATTCTGTTGTTGTTTTTTATTGCCAATGCTTAGCACCATTCATATGCTTGTACCATAAACAATGCTGATCCCTTCTTTTTTAATTACAATCGCAGCTAGAGCCAGAGAGGATACAGAAAAGATTGACCGGGACGTGAAGGCAAAAGCAGAGCGTCTTCATCGTATTGCAACTGTATGTTGAGCCATAGATCAAATGATATTTTCTTTCTGATCGAGCTTGTAGCTTTGTCATGCTGAAGTGTTTTTCTACTTTTATGCAGATGCTAAAGGACCGAGCAGAGTCTAGAATAAAAAAAGCGGCTGATAAGCATTGGAGTGATGGAGCTTTAGAGGTAAGCTGCCTTCTACGTACATTTCTGACCATAGTTACTTTCCTAAACTGCTATAGAATATATGTTCTCTTGGAAAGAAAAAAAAAAGTGATAAATTAGTCTTCTATCTCAACATTTTGTGCTCTCTTCCAGCCAAAACTGTTCATAGTAAATATTGATCATCCAGAAACAACACATGTTGGGATAGTTGAACTTGTTCAAATGTTCCAAAAACTAAAAGTATCAGCTGTAGTTGAACTTGCTTAATACTTTCCAGGCTGATTTGCGGCGGGCCGACATTCGCGCAAAGCAACGAGCCATGGAAGATGCTCTTATGGCTTTGGAGGTGAGAGACCAGCTTATAGCTGCACATTCTTGTTATGTAGTTTGCCATTACTCATAAAGACTTCCAGTTGAAGCATAAAAACTCTCTTTTCTTTTGATGAGTCAGAGAAACTTTGCACGTTAGTAATGTGACTCGTGCTCTTTTGACCTGTTGGCAATCAGCTCATGAAAAATATCCATGTCCGGATGGTGAACAAGATGTACGAGTTGTAAGTTCCCTCTGGATGGCTGACTTTTCAAGTCTCTATAAGTCTAAATGAAGCTGATCTGTGTTATAATCAATTATTGACCTTCAATTGCCTTTCAGCCGAGAACTAGGTTCTGTATCTGGCGATGGCATGCTCGACTTCAACGATATAAAGCTCGAGAAAAATGGAATGACTGGGAATTTCTTTCCGGGAGAAGTGTCCACTGACCGAATTACTGCTATTCAGGTATACGTTTGCCGCTTTCTATATTATTCTGTAAGGTTGTCTGAAATCTGAAAACGTGATCAATTTTTGTTTCGATTTTGCAGAATGCTTACAGGAGCATGGCTTCCGCGCTCTCTGAAGCTGATGGATTTGATTACACAGACCCTGAAGAGGTATGTCATTTCCAGGATCGGCTGGCCCCTTCATAAGTTCAGGAGTTTTACTTCAGTTTAATTGCTCTTACATTTATAAACTTACCAATTTTCGCTCCTTGGAGCAGCTGGAGTTGTTGATTGCAACTCTTATTGATCTTGATGCTATGGATGGTAAAAGTAGTGTGTCGCTGTTAGCGGAGTGTTCAAGCTCCCCCGACGTCAGTACAAGGTATGTAGCTGAGCGTGAATCCGATTGTGTAACTTGGATCCAATAATGTATGTCATACATTTCTTGATATATGTTTTCTTAAACACGACGAACATGTCCTTTCTACGTGTTTCTGCAAACTTTTTGTCATTGTCTTATTATCCCGCTATGCAGAAAAGCATTGGCAAATGCCCTAGCCGCGGCGCCCTCGATGTGGACTCTTGGAAATGCAGGCATGGGTGCATTACAGGTACGTTTTTTTTAATCGGACCAGCATTCATTCCCTATAATCCTTCGTAACGATGGCAACTTCCCGCTACAACTTGATTGCAGAGATTGGCAGAAGACAGCAACCCGTCGATAGCTGCGGCTGCGTCCAGGGCAATCTATGAACTGAAAAAACAGTGGGAAATCGAGGAAGGGGACAGTTGGAGGTTCACCATGAACATCAAACCCGCAGATCAAGATGAAGACCGAGAAGACAAAGGCGATGAAACCGACTCGTAAGTGAGCTGCAGCCAAAATACTCGCATTGTAGATATCTACTCTAGGCCTGCTTACTGTAAATTAACCTCTTCCCTCGCCCAGCATCTGAAAATGCCTAATGTAATGGAAGAAAGTAACTCAAAAGGAGTTATATCTTAATTAATTGAACATTTTTCTGCTGCGTCCAGAACTAGCTCGATGAATGCTGCAATTTCATTAAACTCGATGCCTAATGTTTGATTTTTCTGAAAATGAATAAAGTTGATCGGAGACGTTAGCATATGTTTTAAGGTGAGTTTTTAATTCCAACTTTTTTATATCCGTTACGTTGACGTAGGGATCCGTCGAGGGACCGAGACGGATCCGGTCTTATATGTACAAAATGGTACAAGATTGTCTTGTAGACTCTTCCTGCATATTCCTTTCTCTGCACACTTCATCCTTCTCGCTCTTTCTCTGCCTCTCTTTGTTCTCTCTCTCCCTCCTTTATTCTTGTCACCGGAAGACGAGTGGTGAGGACGGCGAATGGTGAGACTGAGTATTGATGTCCAAGACGGCGCAGATTACCAACGCAAAACGAATCTAGGGTTGAGATTTTCAGCAAAGAGGAGAGAACGACGAGGATTAGTCCAGAGTTGAGATTTTCAATGAATCTAGGGCATATATTTCCTCTCTCTCCCTCCTCCCTCCCCTCTCTCTTTTATTGTCGTCACCGGAAGACAGAGTGTTGAGGACGATGAACGGCTAACCATTGTGGTTCGTTCTGATATATTTGAATGGTTCGTTCTGATATGCTTAAATGGTTCGTTCTGTTATGTTCGAATAGTTTGTTCTGGTATGTTTGAATGTTCTATCCTGGTATGTTTGAATGGTCTGTTCTATTATGTTCTGTTGGTTTGTTCTAGTATGTTTAAATGGTTTATTCTTATATGTTTCAATGGTTTGTTATAATATGTTTCAATGGTTCTTTCTAATATATTATAATATTTCGTTTTGATATGGTCGAATAGTTTGTTTTGATTCGTTCGAATGTTTTGTTATGGTTTATGTTCGTATAGTTCGTTCTGATATATTCGAATGATTCGTTCTGATATGTTCGAATGATTAGTTCTGATATATTCGAATAGTTTGTTCTGATATGTTTGAATGGTTTGTGCTTATATGTTCAAATAGTTTTCAATGTTATAATAAAATTGTTTTGTCATGATAAAAAGATTTATTTTATTATAATCAGATAGTGTGCACTGATACGATAAAATGATTTATTATGGAATGTATGAATAATTTATACTGTTATGATTTGATATAATAGAACAAATTTTATATCAGAGCAAAATATTTGATATAACAACGCAAACTATTTGACATAACAAAACAAACCATTTGAACATAACTGCACAATTCATTTGAACATAAATGGTCTAATCATTTGAATATAGTTGACTAAACTATTTAAACATAATTGACTAAATTATTTGAACTTAGTTAACTAAACTAATTGAACATAAAGAACATAAGAGGACATAATTGGTCAAATCATTTATGATTAAATAATTTGTTATATAAAATGATAATTTTTTTGTTAAATTAGGATTAAAAAATTTGTAGTGGTAATTCAAATTATTTTACTATTATGATTAAATGATTTATCGTATTAACTAACCAAACTATTTAAACCTAACTGACCAAACTATTTGAACATTCATTGACAAACTATTTGAACATAATTGATCAAGCTATTTGAACATTTATTGACAAATTATTTGAACATTAAATCATATAAATTATAACTGACCAAATCATTTGAACATGATAGAATAATTTAAACATACAACTGATCAAACTATTTGAACACAACTAACGAATTCAATTAAACACAAGAAAATCATAACTTTTAAATTAAAATCAAATCGTATGTTCGAGCATTAAAATAATTATAATATTAAAGAATTAGTGAAATAACTTTTTTATCAAAAATAATTTTAAAATTCAAAATACTAAGAAACAAGTAATATGTAATTGAATGAAAAAATTAATAACTTATTTGTCTCCACACAAGTCAAAAAAAAAAATTGGTTCTATAAAAAAAAGTGTGCATGTGAATAAGACTTGTCATGTAGTTCCTTATACAAGACGGAATCGTGTCCCATCTGTCGAAGATTTTAAAGATTTGGATAAGAAAGGAGAAATCTCATAATTTTGTGTTTTAACAAATGATTCGAATTAGATAAATTTCATCAAAACAAATACGAAATAAAGATCACTTATCACCTAATACTTACTAAAAAAATTCAATTGGCAACATTGGATTATATGGGGATGTCTAAAAAGTAATCCTCATCATGACGATTACTTATAGTCCATTGGATAAAAATTTTGAACTTAAAATCTTAATCTAACGGTTATTATGTTTGAGAGTAAAATTGGTACTAGACTAATAAAGTGAATCTCTAATTATCTATTATTTCCTTATCACACCTAATTTTTAAATATGATCCCGTGATTTACTCTATCTACATTTAATTTTTATCCTTAATTTTCTCTGTGTTATCAATAAACAAACCCTATCTCCACTCCGTCGTCGAAATAAACCCACCAAAAAACACCCCCTGGCCGTCGTTGAAACAAATGAATAACCTCTCCCACCCCCAACGAAACAAATAAATAAACCACCCTCGCCGAAACAAATAAACAAATAAATAAACCACCTTGGCCGCGGCCGAAACAAATGAATTAAAAACACTCCCACCAACTTGGTTTATTTAGGATCTCTATGATCCGAGAGAAAGAGCTTCTATACATGGAGGTACAATGTTGGTACATGTTATATGCAATATTGGTACCCTTGTTTGGTGATGTTGGAAACTGTGTTGGTACCAATATTAAATGACAAAGATATCAATACTGACGACAGAAGGTACCAATATTAGAGACCAGAGGTACCAATATCTGGGCATATGTATTACCATGAGTCAGCGATGGCGATGGTGGTGGTGATGGTGATAGGTCGGCGAAGGAGGAGGAAAAGCAGAGAGTTATTGTTTTGGCAGTTAAGAGGGTTATTGTAATTTTTTGAATGAGATAATTTTTTCTAAAAAAAGTGGGAGGTATTATTTTAGAAATTAGATTTTTTGAATGATTTGGTAGTTACATATTTTGTAGCAAAATTTTAGAGATTACATATCTTCTTTAATGTCTCTATTTTGGTGCAAGCAGGTAAATACTATTATACCCTTATAACATATAAACCCCACGATTACAAGCTAATCCTCATGTTAGCTGGATTCGTCAATTGACACCCTTAGCTTTAAACCGAGTTAATTAACTCTCAATTAATACGTTAACGTCAATTTATCGGTGACTAAAAACACGTCATCACCTTAAATAGTATGCACATCGGCATTGGATCATTCACATCATTGCCACATCATCTTGTGAATTTTTTTCTTCTAAAAGTATAATTATACAATTATCTGAAATAAAACATGTAAAAGTTATTTTTTTTACTGCCATAACCACGAACACTGCTTAGTACTCAGATTTGTTTCTTGTTTCTATGATCGCGGGCAAAGATCGGGAAGGAAGGTAATCATAATGACATTAATTACAATGGATTGATCTTGGTTTTTGTTTTGCATACGATTCTTCCGACATAAATATTTCTATTTCATAAGACGAACGATGACGTGGAGAAAAAACCAGGGTTTGATCAAAGATGTGTAAACGTTAAATTGGAATGTCAAAATTGGATTGCTTTCCTCCTCGTAAAATGCATACCGGTTGAGTTAGGGTTATTACGTAGGTAGAGAGATTGGGGCGGATTTGGATCTGGTGCTGGACTTTAAATGTCCAGCACCATGCTGGACACGCGGATTCGGTGGTCTAAACCCCCGGATTTGATGGTTGGTTTTTGGATTCGATGGTTTGTATGTATGTCTGTTTCGATGGTATGGTGTGTTGTAATTCGATGGTATGATGTATTGTACTTCGATGGTATAAAATGTCTCATTCGATGGTTTGACATCCGATTCAATTGTTTGTATATTGTGATTCGATATTTTATATATTCTGATTTCACTGATTCGATAGTATGGTGTATTGTGATTCGATGGTATAAAATGTCTGATTCGATGGTATAAATTATCTCATTCGATTGTTTGACATCCGATTCAATTGTTTGTATATTATGATTCGATATTTTATATATTCTAATTTCGCTGATTCGATGGTATGGTGTATTGTAATTCGATGGTATGGTGTGTTGTAATTCGATGGTATAAAATGTCTCATTCGATGGTTTGACATTCGATTCAATTGTTTGTGTATTGTGATTCGTCGGATGTCAAACCATCGAATGAGACATTTTATACCATCGAATTACA
>SOPF01027506.1:68625-130793 GCA_012979155.1 Hypericum perforatum
CAAACCATCGAATGAGACATTTTATACCATCGAATTACAACACACCATACCATCGAATTACAATACATCATACCATCGAATCAGAAATACATCCAAACCATCAAATAAAAAAACAACCATCGAATCCGGGTGTTTGGACCACCGAATTCGCGTGTCCAGCATGGTGCTGGAAACCCCTCTCCAGCACCAAATCTGTTCCCGATTGGGGCAGAGGTTAGAAGATGGCCAAGACACCCGCAAAATAGGGTGAGGAAAAAAATCTGAATCCGATATCCGAATCCGATATCTGATTTTTTTTTCGGATACAGATTCGGATAATTTATGTTCGGATTCGGATTATCCGATATTTTTATTTCGGATTCGGATTCAGATAAAAAAATTTGTAACTCGGATTATCCGAAAATCCAAATTTTTTGAGATGTATAATATATATTTTAATTTGTTGGACTTATTTCAATACATATGTAACATATATAATAAATTGGGATATGAATGGGCATACTTTGGATCTTAAATAACATAAAAACTAAAGTTCAATCACCTAATTTTATGTTAACACTTAGATATATTTTGTTTGAAATTATTTAACTTTCATGAACATTAACATAATTTTTAAATTCGGATAATTCAGATTATTTTTTTTGGATAAGTAAAAGATTTTATTACCCACCAAAGAAATTACACCAAAGATGCACAACGTGCACTACACCAAAAGCATCGAAAGACAAAAGCCTAAGTCACACCAAAGGATCGAAAGACACAACCGCCTAAGTAATACACCAAATGTGCGCAAGCACACTACATCAAACAACGCCTAAAGCCCAATGCGACCAAACCCACACCGCCAAAGGATGGATCAAAACGAACCATGTGCCGCCTCCTTAAGTTGTTGGATGATCTCAGAGGGATCGCCCTCCCAAAAGCATCCGAGTTTTTGAGCCAAATCACATGCCTCGATAGCCCGCTTCTCCAGCCGAGCGTCATTTATATTCGGGGGCTCAGGGCTTGCCTTCTCCACACCTCGAGCAGGAGAAGCTATCTTAATCTTATGCACGAGTCTCCACGACAGAGCAACCGCTTTGAACGTGGGTTTACGAGACCTCGAGCTGGATCTCGTTGGCATCGCACCTCTCCCTCTGGACTCAGTCGAAGCTTGAGTTTCAGTCTCAAGTGAAACAGGTAAAGAACCTGGAGCATCCACCACCACAATCAGTGGCACCATACCAAGAACTTCACCACAACCTCCTCCCATATATGCTGGAACATCCACTTGCGCCTCCAACACCTCCGCCTTCAAAACTTCCCCATCTTGAACATCCACCACCAAATCTGTCTCGACATTCACTTCAGAATCGACGAAAATAGGAACTAAATCATCCACCTCAACCACAGATCAAAAAAGTTCAGCAACAGCCTCAACAAAGTGATCCACAACCTGACATACAGTGTCTTCAACCAAGTCAGGAGCCCGCGGTATCACATCAGCATTCAAAGAGGCCAGGGAAGAAGGCGACATGCTTTCCGTCCTACAGGGAGAGTCCGATAGTGGGAGGGAGGTTGAGAGGCTAACGGCAACCTGTAAAAGAGTCGTCTACATGTCCTTGAGCAAGGGTTGTAGAGAGTTGACCCAGAGCCGGGCATCATCGACCGAACACGAACGTCCAGCTTTGAGAAGAGCTTCAACGGCGCATCTTGAAAGCCACTCGTCAACAAGCACAACAGGAGACGGTTCCACCAGGGATTGAGGCCGATGGGCCTTTGCAGCAAAGCTGCCCTCCCAAACTCGGCAAGGCTGAATCGACGAAGTGGACATAAGAGGAGCAAGCGAAGATGGCGCAGAGGACATGAACTTACCCCTAACAAACTTCGCCTTGGTCACGAAAAGACGCTTGCTTTCCACCATGGTTCCATTAGATTTAAGGATAATAGCTTCAAAATCTTCAGAACAGGGGATTCTAACAAACCCAAACCTAGAATTCCTCTTGGACCTCTTGGCAGCCACGAAAGAATCCAACACCAGACAAAAGGGATCGAACAACTTACGGAGTTCACCGAAGTTCCACCAAGGCAGAAGGTTATCCACGAAGATAGTTGTGGAGGGCGCCATGCCAGAGTAGGAAAACCACCGCCACCTCCAACCTCCCCGCCGGTGGAAGGTAGAGGGGAGTGGCGGTGAAGCCGAAGATCGAAAGGAGAGGGACGCCCAGAGAAGAGAATTGAAACTGAGAAAATAAACTGATTTGGGGGAGATTTGAAATCGACGAAGAACAAGAGTTTTTTTTTTTGGGAAAGTGCCTGGGAGAGAAGGGGTGTGCGAGAGTAGTTATGTATTTCTCAATTAAAATGGTTTTGTTACCGTCGGATAATTCGGATTATCCGAATCTGTATCCGAAATTATTTCGGATTTTGAATTTTGGATAATGCACTTTTCGGATTCGGATTCGGATAGAAAAAATGTAATTTCGGATATTCCGGATAATAAGAAATTCAGATATTCGGATTCGGATTATCTGAAATGCTCATCCATACCCGCAAATACGTGGGCTTAGGTTTATTGTTTTTTTTTTAGTTTAGAAATGGTAGGATTAGAAGAAAAAAAATTGCACACGATAATGTGGAAGGTGATGAGGAGTCTCCGATCATCTGAAAATTGATGTCAAGTTCTTAATTATCTTGTTTAGAAGAGTATAAAGAGTTATTTGAAAGAATTTAAAGTATAAGGTGTTATTTTTTTTTAATAAGTGCAAGATATTAATTGTCTTTGTTGAATAAGTACAATGTGATAATTAATCTTTATTTCAAACATATACCAAGATTATATACATTATGAAACTTATTTATAATTGCGAAAAAATTTAATTTGGATTTAACATTTAAGTTGCATTTACACACCAGTTGCCTACTATTTCTAACGTTATACAGTAAATTTTACATACGTGATTGCCTCTTGCACATACAGTGATGTTTCTTGACACACTATTGTTATAAACTTTTAGATTTTCTGACTATTTAATGGAAATTTTACCTAACTTAACAACTATTGACATTCGTTAATTCCAATCAATTTAAGTTATCATGTGTCTAATTAATTATTTTAGTGAATATTTAATTTAGATAATTAAACTTAAATTTTAGGATTTAGACAAATTTGAATTTTATTTCATTTCAACAAGATTTTTGTTTTTTTTTTTTTGTAAAGAGTAAAATTTGAACGACCAACTTATTAAAAATAAATTGCGATCCATTTTCATATTAAACCTAAGGTTGGGGAGGGGATAACATATCCCCTTATAAAAAAACCAATGTGGGCTCAGTCTGGACCAGGTGATGATGATAACAAAACAGAAATCGACCCCAAGCAGTGGATAAACTCGTAATTTCTAGAAGAAAAAAAATGCCACGTCATCGATCTGAACTTAACTGAAAACGAGGCAAACATCATCCGCCGGATCATCATCCAGTAAACCATTCCTACCCGTCCATTTATTCTCACAAAAACACCCAAAAACCAAGCAAAGGATAAACTAAAACAATTAAACATTAAGAAAACGAGTAACAAACAAAAAGAGAAAACACAATAATAGACAATTTTTTTGAATTGTATAATATTACTAATATCATAAAAGGCAATTAAAACAACAGGTAATACGTAATTTTTTGAGAGTAAAAGTGCATATATCATAAATTTGTAGCTGATTCAAATTTTATAAATAAAAACTAAATCCTCTTTAAAAATCTGAATTTATAACATGTCACTCAAAAAATAATAGAAAGTTCTAAAAGACAAGGAAAAAGAACAGAAAGAAAAGAAAAGAAAAATGGATGATATAATAAATAAATAAAGAGGAAAGAGCTTTGTTGATAGGATTCTTAAAGAAAGTTATTGTCTTTGTTTGTGTTGGTGTGTTTTTCCTGTTGTCTGTAGATTTCAGTGCTTTCTCTCTCTCTCCCCCCTTTCTCTCTCTAAAACTCACTTGAGAATTTGTGCTTAAAAAACGAAGAAGAGAGCAAGTTTCCAGCTTTCTGTAATTTCTATTTCCACCGCCCTATCAAAATTTCCATCTTTTAATTTTGGTTTTTGGGTCAAACTTAATGGCAGCTGAGGACTTTAACAAGCCACCCTCACTCCCTTCTTACCCTGAGGTAACTCTCTCTCCCTCTCTAGGAAAAAAAAAATAGAATCTGTATCTAATTGCATGAGCAAGGATTCATTTTTCATTAATGCTAAGGCTGAGATTAAAGTTAAAACTTAAAACTCAGAACCCATTTTTTGTATGATTCAAATTTGTGCGTTATCTTTTCATAATTTTTTTTTTTTGGTTCTGCTTATCATTTGGCTTCAAAAAATTTAATTGCTTGTGTTTCTGGTTAAAATTGGGTTTTGTGAGCATAATTTGGTTAGGAAAGTTTTTGCTTACTTTTTAGGAAGCAACTTCACTTAAAGCTTATCCTGTCTTTTCCATAAAAGGAAAGTCATGGCATGCTTAGGACAGGAAAAAAAGACACCAGCTTTAAGCTTAAAACTTGAAACTTGAAACTTGACTCTTACATTAGTTGAAACTTTTACGTTGTTGTGATTTTTGTGAATTATTTTTCAGTGACTTGTAATTCATTCCCATTGCTCATGTTGAAGTCAGATTGAATTAATCATTTAAAAAAAAAATAGGATTGAATTAATCATTTTTTTATAATTAGGATTGAATTAATCATGCTTTTGATACTTCTGAGTTTGAGCCTCCCGTCTTTAGGGTGTGAAAATAGTGTTTTTGTTGAAAGGATATGTGTTGGAACTTTTGTTTCGACCCGTCGAGGTTGTGTACAAGAAGAAGAGGGCATTCGGGTTTAGTTGCTTCCCAAAGGTTCAACTCATTGTTAGGAACAGGGTGTCTGCATTTTGTATCAAGTATACGAGCTAACTTTTTGATAGAACTATGGGGTCGAACTTGTTCAAGGACTCCCCATTAGGGAAAAGATCGATCTGCATCGAGCTCTTCCGAATGAATTAGCATTTCTTTTAACTGATTCTGTTTGAAACTTTCTCTCTTGGAATTAAGATGATTTTGGGAGCAATTACTGCCCTGAATGAGAAGAACGGTTCAAACAAGACATCGATATCAAAGTTCATCGAGTCAAAGTACGGTGACTTGCCAGCCGGTCACACTGCGCTGCTCGCTCACCATCTCAACAGAATGAAGGACACCGGAGAAATAGTCTTCTGGAAGAACAACTACACGAAGCCGGATCCTGATGCACCTCCAAGACGTGGCCGTGGAAGGCCCCCTAAGCCAAAGTCTGCATCGCCACCAGGCATGGTCCTCGGCCCGGCCAGGCCTAGGGGTCGTCCACCAAAGGACCCCAATGCACCAGTGAAACCAAAGACAGCAACTCCCGGAAGTGGGAGGCCAAGAGGGAGGCCTCGCAAGATGGCACGTCCATCTGGAGGAATGGCCGGCGCCACGACTCCCACAGTGGCAATGGCTGCAGGAAGTGGAAGACCGAGGGGTCGACCCCCTAAACCAAAGGCACCTGAAGTGAGCGTTCAAAATTAGTCTGCCCAACCCAACTAGTGTTAGTGTTAGTGTTAGCTTTGGTCTTCTCGTGTGTATTCGTGTATTGATGTGTCTGTAGAATTCGGATTCGATAACTCGTGGCGGTGGTGGTAATAGCAGCAGTCTGTGTTTGTTCAAAGTTTGCTAATGTCTGTGTTGGTTACTTGTAGCTGCTGTTGTTGGTCATTGTAGTTTGCTTTCTAATAACTGTGCGTATGCGAGTGCCATTTTGTTACATAACTTGCAAAACATGCTGTTTATTAATCTGGGACGCCGCCCTCTTTCTCCTACGCCTGGTTTTTTTTTTATATATATTTTTTTACTTTCACCTTGGTTTTCCGTTTAACCGTTCCCCCACTTTTCAATGGTGCGGCGAATTTTTAATTGATAAAGTTGGATGATCATGTCACTTGATAACGCTTTGTTGTTTATTTGAGCAATAGTTTCTTTGGTCTATATTTGAAGCAAGAACAATTAGAATGTTCTTACCGGTTATTTGAAAATTTTGTTATTAATGTGTCCAAGAGTTTCATGTTTATGAGAGCAGCTTTCAGTTTGGTGGGAAAAACCCAGGTCCAGTTTTTTTTTTTTTTGAAATACCCTTGAAAAGCTGACTTTCCTGCCTCCTATCCTAAAATTTTTTTTTTTTTAACTAAATCCAAACTTCATTAACGAGATAAAAGAAAAACTATGATGAGAAATAGATGAATGTGGTAAAAAATAAAAAAGTTAAGGCCTAAACAAATAACCATAACAGTTGACTTGCTGCTATAACTGGACTTCTATTTTTTCTAATCCATAGGTCGATGATCAATCAAAGATAAATAAATATAAATAAGATAGTGAACTAATCTTGATAGAAAACAACTTTCTCGCCTTTGATCGCATGCAGTGAGCATGGGGTTACGTCAGGAACAGTAGCTGAAAGACCAGGGTGGATGGATGGAATGAGAGACGAGACAGGTACAGGGGTGATTGGGGTCACTAATGACTTTTTAGGAGGATGTCTCTATCATTTGGAAGAACCTCGTACCATGTCGTTTTCTTTTCTCTTTAACAATACATTTTTCCTTCCGAATATCGTATAATCGTCTTCGAATCGGATATATTTAAATAGATACTAAGGTGTTTTAAGTATCATAAAATATATTAAAAAATGTTATTTAGAGAATTAGTTGTGTTGATTTATATAGATTTGAATCCGCTATTTACTTTGAAAAAAAAAATGCTGGAGAATGAAAAGACCGTAATCTGATTCATATGTATGTCATAAAAGCAAAATAAATACTCATCATAACAGACGCATCGAAATATACTACCAAAATGAAGGGACTGGATTCGGTCCTGGAAGTCATTTCCAGGACCATCCTGGAACTGGTTTTGTCAATATATTCAAGTGGTTTTGGCAAAACCAGTTGAACATATTAAGAAAACCAGTTGAACATTCTAAGAAAACCAGTTGAACGTAATAAGAAAACCAGTTGAACATATTAAAAAAACCAGTTGAACATATAGAAAAAAACCAATTGAACATTTTCCTGAAAACTACTTGAACATTCATTGGGAACCACTTGAACATACTAAGAAAACCACTTGAACATACTAAGAAAACTACTTGAACATTAATTGACAAACCACTTAAACATACAAAGAAAATCACTTGAACATAGTAAGAAAACCACTTGAACATACTAACAAAACTACTTGAACATACTAGGCAAAAATCACTTAAACATACATTGAGAACCACTTGAACATACTAAAAAAACCACTTGAACATAATAAGAAAACCACTTGAACATACTAAAAAAACCACTTGAAACATTAATTGGCAAACCACTTGAACGTACCAATAAAACCACTTGACATAATTTGCTAAACCATTTGAACATACTGACAAAACCCATTGAACATACTGTCACTCGACCACTTGAACATACTGGCAAAACCACTTGAACATACTGGCAAAACCACTTGAACTTACTGTAAAACCACTCAAACTTTTTTGTTTATGTAATTGACTGTGATCAATAGAAGAATTAAATTCGTCATTTAATGGTAATTCGTCATTAAATATTGTCATTTCCCTCTCTTCTTTCATGATTCGCGTCCCCTCTTTCTCTCTTCTCCTTCATTGCCTTCCTTTTTTAAGTTTCTTTCTCTCTCCTCCTTCATTGTTTTCTTTTTTTAAGTTTCCAGGACGGTCCTGGTGTGTTTTACACATCCAGGACTGAATCCAACCCCCAAAATGAATGTTACAAAACAATTGATGGAGAAAAAGGCAACATTTGCTCCACATCAGAAAACCGAATGGTACATTCAGAAAATTCTCCACCAACTAATCCTGATGCAAATTGATCAAGATCAGTGATTCCTATGTACAAAATTCCTTCTGCAGCATTTTGTTTTCTGCTACATTTCTTCCACCTCGACTGAGAATCCGCACCGACACCGTTTCGTCCTCACAGAAGTGGACTCATCAAAAGTTTGATCCTCGGCCAAAAATGCATGCTCGTGACCGTCTAGAGGATCATCATCTTTAAAACGCTTCGTCTTCTTTTCCCGGCATTTTGGAGGTACTTCCACAGCCTGCGTATCGTCAACTCTTGCTGGAGCTTCCGGCGATGGGATGTTGTCGTAGGTGTTGCTCAACCTCTGCCGGGTTATGATCGATGATAAAAGCTGATACCACCGAGATATCGCTTGCGCCTCGTTTCTTTTCTTCTCTGCTGCATCCCTTCTTTCTTCTTCCTCAGCATATGCCTGGCAAAAGAAAAGGAAAGTAAAGAAAGATTGCGGGACTGGAGAACCATCATAAGGGATACACATACCTCTAATATTATGTTCTTGAACTCGGAGCAAACCACAATGCCATCAAAGACGGGAACAGATTTTCCATTCTTGAAGTCGAATCCGACCATGGCAGGGGCATAATCAATTTCAAACCGCTTGGCGATTTGGAACACCCTTGGCAACCTTATGTGCGCGGTTCCTGGAGGCAGGCACTTCTCGGACCAAACATCAACTTGGCCACGCTCATTCTGAAGTTCAATACACATCAACCAATCAGTAAAACTAGACTTGCGACATAGCAAAATAATAAGAACCAAACGATAAATACTGGAGATAATGCCAAATGAATCCAAATATTTACCTTTGGTACGATGCCATTTACAGCATGAGGTAGTTGCAATGGCTCAAGCTGCCATCTTCCATAAAGTTCAATAGTTCCATTAGAACCAACCTCCGGATAATCATCTTCCTCACAAAGGTCAGCTTTATTTGACTTTTTAGATTGCTTTAGCGCCTATGGCAAATCATTACACACTTTAATATAGGAACGGTTCTTGGCTTGACAATATAAATCCGAAATGATAGATCCATGAAAGTCGGACCAGACCTTTGCAGGAAGCTCATTAGCTTTAACCTGTAGCGCGTCACGCAGCCATCTTTCTTTTGTTTTAAGCAACTGAACACAACAACGAGGATACACCGGATGACCAGAACAAAAACCCAAAACTGGTCCCTTGGGATGAAGTATCTGATACTTTGTAAGCCATCTTTCAATGGCATATAAATGATGGCTGCGATATGCCTGCAAGATCAAGCTAAAATTAGACAGGATAGATTTAGTAAGAACTTCTAAAACAAGGACTATTTGGCTCTAGATCAGTAAACCTGCTGATTTGTGGGAAGTGGCTCAGTTAGAGCCCTGGTTTCTAACTCCATATCCTCCATAGAGGCCCTAGTAGCAGAAAAATTGTTCGTCTCAGAAGATCCTGCCTCGGATAAAGATGGCTCGCCAGACAATTTGGCATGACCTGGACAACAAGAACAATCAGATGCTAATTGTTTTGTCTGCTCGTGCTTAAGGAAATGTACAGCTTTCTCATTTTATTCGTCTGCAGATAAGCCATACCACCAGTTGCACCAGACTCCAACTCTCTCAATGGGGCCAGAACTGCATCCCACCAGCACGAGTTAACTCGTTGTGATGCTATTTTGTGCCACTTCCTACAATACCTGCAACCGAATGTAACTATCCCAGTTAGTGAGCTGAAGGCTTGATGAAAGTATCTGTTGAATTCGTTAAGTATGACACTATTTTCTGAATAAGATATGGCTTGAATCCAATACCCGCCTTGTTTATGAGTAAGTTGTAACCAACATGACTTAGATTGTCACAGAGAAATATTCTAGGATTTACGTTCTCTTTGAATAAACAAAAAATCAAGAAACAATATGATGTTTGAGGCATGCAATGTGCATTTAGAATTAGCAAAAACATAACAGGAGAGGTGAAATGCTGAAAGTTGGGTGATCAGAATCCTGGCATCTAGGCATATATGAAATGAATGATACAAACCTGCGAGTCACGTCCTTAGCTCCGCTTCCAGCAAAAGCAACCACATATCTCAATGGTGTCTTGCATGCAGTAGCTGCGGCTTCTACCCTATCCTCGCCATCGACAATTGCATTCACGGCATCCACGTGTACCCATTTTCCGGTTAAGTTATCTCCAGCACAGTGCACTTCAGCCCAATACAGTGGAGGCCCTGTTTTCTTTGATCCAACAGCAGTTGATACTCCTTGACAAGAAGGTTCTCCACCGGTAATTCTTCTCAATCTCTTCCGAGGAGTGTAAGTGTCAGAGGAATTGCTATTAGAGCTTTGAATACCAGATTCTACATGCTTTTGAGGTGTCGCAACTGCTGTAGCTGATAGAGCCATTTGCAGTTGCAACTCAAACTCCAAATCACATTTCCTCTTTGTACTGAGAGATGTGCTGGTACCAGGTTCTTCAGAGATATCTTCATTGATCACGGATGACGTTGATTCTAGAGGTTGTTTCTTGAGTTTTCCAGTCGCTGAAGATTCTCTGGATCGGGGAGTGCTGCTGCTAGAGTGTATTTCTTTTCTTTTGCTGGGAATCTTTGCTGAATTTTTACAAGCATTCTCCGCTTTATTGTCGGTGAAGGATACCGCTGGAGAATAGAGGACTTCTTTTGTCTTGTCCACCATCAACGTTGCAGTTTTGAATAAATCCCTTCGTACTTGGTTAACACCTTGAGGTGAAGATTCGCATGCATCCGCTTCGGGCTTTATGGATGTAACATCTAAGATAGTGACAAACCTGTGGAAAAGAATGCATTGTCCATATACTTGTAGCTGAGAAGTCCACATATTCTGATGAGAACAACCCATAATATTATTATGAGACCCTACTTGTTGGTACTACGTTATAGTGTTTACTTGCACATAGTTTTTTAGATACCAAGAACGCGGCGTAGATAGTTTACTACTTGTTTGGGGCATATGACATCCCATGGCTACTAAACTACTTCTGCTTAAGCTCGTCAACAAAAAACGATAAGTTTGAAGACAAGATTGGTTATAGATCATGCATAAATGGCATGATGGGATGGACAAAGTTTAATAAAAGAGGTCACCTCGCAGTTTCCCTGTTAGTATAATACTTACCGAGCAGTAAGTCCCAAAGCACGGATAAGTGCCACCGACAAAGCTGCAACCTGCATGGACAGAAAAAGCCGGAATCTATTTCTCAATTATCACACAACAATCAATAGATGGAAGTATACTGTATGCAACTCATGCTACACGAGGTCACTATGTATACCCATGAAATAATATATTTTCACATTCTGCTATCCTACATAGTACCGTATCTAATGGAACAGAACTGACATTCTACTTTGAGTAACAGAAGACTAGGAAAATCAGCAGGAGACAGAATGAAGAGAAAGGAACAGGAGTGAATGGAACAATGAACCAAATGGAACTGAAGTTGACCATAAAATGTTAAGCTGACTAGTCTCAACTAATCATTTACGTGAATATTGCAGAGGAGGATATCAAGGTCACGCAAAATTGAGATCCAACGAGTTTATATATTGCTACTTAAAATAAGTATACTATACTAAAACATCTAAAGCTCAGGAAACAGCAGCAGAGAAATGCTCCATTCTGTAACAATCACGAATCTTTAGCACAACATTCGAGATTATAACTACCTCTTCTGGAGTTCCCTCGCAATTTTCTACAGCAGATAACAAAGCTGAACGAAATGCTCCCCTTTCACTGAATGAACTGCTGACACGGAAGTAACTATGGAACTGCAGGCATCAGACAGAAGTAAAACCAAAAAATTGGTCATGAAATTGCAAACAAAATTTTCCCCCCACCAATACTCAGGAAATCATACCCAGCGGACAAGGGGAGCTAAATTTCTGGCAGAAAGGTTTGAGATCTTTGATAATTGGGATAAATGCTCCGGAAGAAGAGAAAGCAAAGAAGCCTGCCACACAAAATAAACTTCTCAGGCAACAAAATTGCAGCTTACGTCATTCCTTTTTTTAAGGAAAGCATCCAATACCATATTATCCCAACTCAGGCCTGAAGGTCATAATGGCATCATATCTTAATACTCGTTGACCTTGTAGCAAAAGTTATTACATTAAGTATGCAATAATTAAATGTTCGTGAAATAATAAGGGGTATCTAAAGGTAGTTAGAATATGATTGCTTCCATGACATTTAGAGTCCAGTAACCAAAAAAATGAAGATCACAGGTGCCCCTACGAGAAAAACCCCATCCACTCAAGCAACTCCTGTTGGAGAGGAGCATTACTCCACTAACAATAGAAGTAATAAAGATTATCCATAAAAAAATTGTTGTTCAATCTACTGAAAACATAAAGTAAATGGACATCCTCATTATCAAATTCATGGAGTACTTGCGAGGAAAAATAATGCCGAACAAGAAAAAAACAGGATCATTCATTTCTGATTGAGGGAGATGCTTTATTCAGGAATTTAGATTACCAAGACTAACCTGAACGAGAGGGTCATCGCAAGCATTGTCAATTATTCTACCCCTTGCAAGTAAACAAAGCAAGTGAACCTTGTGCACAAGCTCCGCCAACTCCTGGGAAAAGAAGAAAGCAAAAAATAAAACCAACCAGTTCTGGGACAGACAAGGATACAACTTTTCCATAAGAACCATTAATAAAACTTACCTTTTCTTCAGCAGTGGCTCGACGAACAGCCTTCCTCGGGGTAGAATCCGATGGTGAACCATTAAACTCAATAGTTAGCTCACTGGTCCTATCAACATGCTGACAGTTTAAGGAACTTAACCGAGTGGAACCATCTTCCCAATCTGCATCTTCCATTTCCTCATCACTGCCATGAGTACCATTTTGAGGGCCTCCTTCTTCATCGGCTTCCCTAGAAGAATGTACTACAGAAGAGTCTTCAACAATGTCACGACCATCCAAGTCATTCCAAGTAACTCTAGTATCCAAGACCTGTTTATCATTTCATCCACCTATGCATAAGCAAAGAAATGACCGAAACACGATGAATTGACAAACTTCATTGGACTAACCGAACCGGGACGCTCCTTGGGATCATCCTGCTTGTTAAGCCTAGTTGAGCGACGAGCATTTACACGCTTCACGAGCTTGTCGACGGATTCCTTTGACCTAGATGAAAGCGTTCCGCTTTCGAAATCACCAGTAGCGCCAGCCATTGTGCCATTTCCCTTACCTGCGTGCAATTTCATGAACAAAAAGTGAGCAGAAACGAAAAATAAACGGTTCAAGAAATTGACCCATATAAGAAGAAGCAACAAAAACAACTCAAGTTCGCAACTTTTTATCAGTTTTTGATGGAACAACGAAAACCCATTAATTATAAAGGCCAGAGAAGTGACATAAAAAAACGAAACTTGCTAAACCAACGAAGGACCCCCCTTGGTTAAACTTCTTCAATCCTTCATTAATTCCATTGGAAACTGCCAAAGAAACCGTTTTGAAGGGCAGAGGTACAATCTCTTTGAGAGAGAAAGAGAGAGGGGGGAGGGAGAGAGAGACCTGAAGGCGGTGTCTTGTTCGGTGAAGCCCGCATTATTGGTGTGGAAGAAGAAGAAGAAGAAGAAGAAGAAGAAGAAGAAGAAGAAGCGGGGAGAAAGAGGCGCGCGTATTATTCCCCCGCGGTGTTGGAACTTGGAAGCAAAAGGAGGGGAACAGGTTTTCTTATTATTTGTTTCTGATAAATTTATTGTTTTCGAGGCGGAAAATAAATTAGATTCAATTTTATTATTTACTATTTAGTACCTACTTCAACAAAACGAACTTCGTTAGCGTTTGTTTTTCGTGCAACCAAAAAAAAAAACATTCTCAAGACCAGGAGATTTACTATAATTTAAATTTCATCAATTTTAATTGAAACTAATGCATTTAGAATGGTAAGACAAAATTAATGGTTGGTTCGATTTGTAGTGGAAATTGCATTTTGGAATCTTGAGAATCAAAAGTGATTTGTGGAGTCAGAAATTTGTTCCATAACTCAATTCTTGAGCTAATTCCAATGAACACACGAATTTTGAATACTATCCACTCTTTATGTTAAAAAATAATTATTTCAATCATGTCTGTTAATTATCACTCCTTGCGGGTTCGAGTCCGTTAACCAACTCTCATAGCAATAATATTGGACCAGGAGAAAATTGTCAATCAAAAGAAACCTCAAAAGCTTATCCAGCAGCTGCACCAATTGTCCGAACTGGTGGGCTTCCCTCCCTGCTTCTAACCTCTAACCTTGAACAGAGAGGCTCTCTAGAATCTCCATCTTATCCATGGAAGTCTGACTACTCAGTCTGGGCTAAGAAACAAACCGACAAACGTTTTCCAATGGTAATTTCACTTCTCTGTTCTTTGAGTTTTTGTCCTTAATTTCCATACTATATCCATCGTAGTCACAGTCACAGCTTAAGGTTTCGGATTGGATATGGGTTGAACCTATTTGTTTCCACGTTAGTGTTGAAGATTAAACATACAAAATGACAATTGCAGACCCATCAATAAGTGGAACATGTCATCTTGTTTGTTTCTGGGTTCATAACTGAAGCTTTGCTCCTCAAAAGTTCTAACATTATGCTAAAAATCTCACTTCATCAGCACAAACAATTCGGATTGTTCTTCGGGATTACCTGGCCTTTTGTTAGATTAATTAGCTGATCTGTAACTCTGTCATTTAGGTGTTGGTCATCTGGGAGTTGGCTTCCTTTCTGTAAGTGATTGCTCTGGACAAATGGAGCAAGTAAGACCAGTGGTGACCTTTGGAAGTCCAGCTTCCAATTCTGCAACCATCACATGTTGTGTAAAACCGCCTCCGAAGATCACAGAGTATCTGATCCGCAGGAGAACATTACTGTTGGCCGCAGGGGCTTCTCTTCTTCTGGTGACGGAATCCGCACTCGCTCCATATGCAGCAAAAGGAATGCGGCTTGGAGATGATGGACTGAGGGTCCCAGATTTCAGTTTTGAAGAGGCGCAGCGGGGGATCAGAGGTCATGCAAAGTCCTTGCTGCAAGTGAAAGACCTGTTGGACTCGGGGTCGTGGCGCAACGCACAGAAAGAGCTCAGGAGGAGTTCTTCGAATCTAAAGCTGGATATATACTCCATAATCCAAGGCAAGCCTGTAAGTGAGAGGCCTCAGTTAAGGAAGCTCTACGCTGATCTCTTCAACAGTATCACAAAAGTAAGTGTGGTCATGCTGCCTCGCTCGAACTTGCAATTGTTGACCAGATAACTTTGGATCTTTATCATCAGTTGACTTGTTTATAATTGCAGCTAGATTATGCAGCAAGAGACGAAGATGTCCCGCGAGCTCAGCAGCTGTTTGGAAATATTGTTGCTGTTATGGAGGACATACTGTCCAGGATATGACCAGCTGCCAAAACCCTCCATTGCTTGCAATTGTCTGTCAAATGCAGCAGAGGAGATCAGTAGGGTTGCTGCTCTGGAACGAATTTTGGTGAGAGCTCTAGTTTCATAGAAAGAATCTCCATATCATGTGTCCAAGCAACAGCTACTTTCGGATTCAAACCGCGAATCGTATAGTAATGGAGCTCAGACATCTTTCTCTAAATTATAAAACTTCGGTCTGCAACTACCATGTTCACTGGGGCAATAGCCAAAACCTTCGATCTCGTCATTTATCGCCCGAAGAACTTCGGTGCCGCTTCCAATGTGGGATTCTACATAAAGATCTATACCGAAAACTTCCACCGATGTGCCAACTCTGGTAGTAAGATTTTTGCTCTGCATAGGAATATTTTTTTTGGTCAAATCTGCATAGGAATATTGAGGCACGAAGCATGGAGTTTCAACGTAACTTTTTGAAGAAAATTGAGAAGCTTTACCTCTGTCGTTCTCATATTTGGCAATGTTCATAATTGTGGGTTAAATTGTTTCCACAATTCTGTTTCTTGGAAGGAGCTTACGGAGCTCGAACCTCACACCTCATGCTTAAGGCCATACCTTATTGACCGCTAGGCCATACATACGGTGGTAATGTTCATAATATTCTCTGCAATCTGGAGAACATAATAAGCGAGTGCCCGAAATTCGCTAAACTATAAATTGAAACTGGTTTAGAAATGGCTCCACCGGAAAATTAACAATGAAACCAACTTCTTAATACATCGCCAAAGGAGTGGTAAATTTTTTGGAGATTTGATGTTTAAAGTTTGAGATGGTATAAAAGAAATTTCAAAAATTTTATTCTTAAACTCAATACTTTGTGAAGTATTTCAAAAATAAATTCATACAAGTGGACCGCATAGTTTTTTTTATAAACCACATCATAATGTTTTGTGTAATTATTGTGATAAAACATACATAATGTAGCCTATCAAAAGTTATTGTTCATTCATCAAGCATGCGAAGAGCTAAAACTCAAACGAGATATGGTTTGTTGCAAACTCAAAACATTACATTCTCTACTAACCCTATTACTTTTTACGTCATTACTCCGCTAAGTTATTTTTCTTAGAGCATTTATCATTTTACTTTAGTGAAAAACTAAATTTCATCATTGGTCTCAAATTAGGTAACTGCAAAATGTAAAAAAAAATAAATTAATATGATACAAGTATAAAAAGGTTTTACACAAAATTTTATTAAATATTTCTTTATGTTTGATATATTATAGTATTAAGTGATCATTTGAGTGTAACTTATTAAAATGATTTTTTTTTAAAAGAACAATTGTGTATAAGATTTTTCTGATGAGATAATTGTCTCATAGTTGTGGTAATATCATACGGAACTAATTGAATTATTTTTATTATTATTACATAAATAAAAATAATTTGATACTAAACTACATCGTCTAAACAATATTTTACCCTAAAATAAACCTATGGCGGTGTAAAAGAAACCCTAATCCGAAGTTTCCCAACACACGATCTTCTATAAATATCTAAGGGCGAATCCAAAGGAGAAACCACAAAAACGAAGCCCCCTTCACAAAAGGGACCCCCCAACTCAAGGCACTCATAAGCCCTGAAAAACTCCCCAGATCGCCAAATCCTAGATCGCCGTTATCCCTCGCCGACGGTTACTTCTCCTCTTCCAACCGATCCGGTACGTTCTCTCTCCTAGGGTTTCGCTTTCTAGTTCGGCTTATCTCCAGGTGTCTCGCTCTTGTTGGCCACTTCGTTCACCGATAGTTTCTGTTTATCTGTCGAGAACTTTGATTTGGACTTTGTTTTGCTTCTGAAGTTCCTGGATTTCATGGATCTCGTGGTTAGGGTTTGGTGAACCTCGCGTTGTTGGATTCTGATTCTAGAGAGCGATTACGAAACAGTTCTCGTAGATTAGGGTGGGAATTCGTAAGCTGGAGTGTATAGGTCTTGTATTGCCGAGGCTTCATGTTCTTGGGATTTGTGGCTTTTCTGTAGTTCCTGGAAGTTGAGATCTCGTGGTTAGGGTTTGTTGAATCTTGCGTTTTTGGTTTCTGCTTCTGGCGACAGATTATGAATTTGTTATTGTAGATTAGGGTGCGAATTTGTTATTTTTCTGACCTATTTTTGAATTGTATTTTGTGTATTAGGTTCTCGCAAGTTGTGTCCTTCGTGAGGGATTTGTGTTCTTTTGCTGCAAGATACGATGGCAACTTCAGTTGACATGTCGCTGGATGATATCATAAAGAAGAGCAGAGGGGGTAGAGGGCGTGGTAGGGCCCCTCGTGGCCGGGGCCGTGGATCTGGCGGAAACTTTGTTGGTGGAAGAATGGGAGGTGCAGCTCGGAGAGGTCCTCTATCAGTCAATGCTCGTCCATCACAATTTTCTATCTCGAAGGCAAGCTCACAAGTGGATCTAATGTTGCCTATGACTGAGAATTTGAATGTTTAAGAAATCCATAGAGTGCTCCAAAGTGGGATCTTCATTTTTAGTTCTCGATCATGGAGGAACTGATTTGACTACATGCTCTTCTATGGCCAATTCCTATGTTATTATCTGTGGGTAAATTCGAGTTGGGGGTTAATTTAACATAACTTGGAGTGTTCAAATCTGGTCCTAAAAGTACGTAACTACTGCAGTAGTCTTATGCTCTGCAGCTTATGGTGGGGGCTTCGTAAGTTCGACTCCTTTGAGTGGAGCTTTCAGTCTCAGCTAACAAAATGAATCTTCTATATCAACCAATAGATCTATACCATTTGACTTGCTGGCTGTCTAGACTTGGAGTTCGAGGTGGATCCTCTTGCTACATGTGGGACTTCATCCCTGGGAGATCTGTATTTTGCTCGTAATCCATGGTCTTTTTGCAAAGGAGTTCACCGTGCATAAGAGCAGAACCGGATCCCTTGGCTGTGCTTATGCAATGAGTTGGATGCCTGTACTGCCAGTGGCCGTCCATTTATTCAATTCCTCCCCGAAGTTTGGTCTCATGGTTGCTAAAGTTTTAATGAAAATGCAGTTTCTTATCTGTTTTGGGACCTTTCCTTCTGAGATTGACATTGAAGAGCAGTGATCTTGTTATCTGGTAGCAAGCTGACGTGTTCTGTTTGCTTTCATCAGCCTGCTCGCAGACCTAGGAATTTGCCTTGGCAGCATGATTTGCTTGAAGATAGTATCAGAGCTGCAGGGATAACAGGAGTGGAAGTTGGTACCAAGTTATACATATCAAACTTGGATCATGGAGTGTCTAATGATGATATAAGGGTACATATTTGGATATCTTTGTTCATGTTGGATCTTCGCACCATGGATTCCTAAGATGCTTTTTGCTGTGCTTCAGGATCTCTTTTCTGAGATTGGAGACTTGAAACGATATAATGTTCACTATGACAGTAGTGGTCGATCTACTGTAAGTTCTTTTCTGGCATACTGTAATACTATTTCATTAATTAATTTTTAGATATACTGGCATGATTTATCTTCTCAGTTTGACCAGCAAGCCTCGAACAATTCAGATTTTTCTACCTAGGATGCTGAACATGCTTGTTAATATTGAGACCTTGCTATACAACTCTGACTACAATTCAGATGTGGGATGACTACTTTTAAAAATCTCAAGTGATGTAGATGCCAAATCATACCTTTTTGCTCTTTGTTTTGCTTAAAGCTCTATAAACTGCAGAAGTAATTAGGTTTTATTTTTCAACAGTCCAATTATTGAAGAATATAAGTAAATAGTTGGAGTAGCAATTCATGTTTCTTTTGATCTTATATTGTATTTTGATGGTTGCTGGTTCTTATGCATGCTCATCATTTAGATTTTTTGTTAATAAGTTTTTATGTTAAATAAAGTAATTCTGTTCTTTGGAGCCTCATTTGTTGGTTCTTATGCATGCTCAACAGGGTTCAGCTGAAGTGGTTTATGCGAGGCGAAGTAATGCATTTGCTGCTCTGAAGAAATACAACAATGTTCTGTTAGATGGAAGGCCCATGAAGATTGAAATTGTCGGTGCTGCGGCTGAGATGCCCCCAATTACTGCTAGAGTAAATGTGACTGGAGTGAATGGGAGGAGAAAGAGAACAGTGGTTATGACGTAAGTGTTTCTTCTTTGGCTTGATTTGTGTTAGTTTGCTTTGGCCTCATCTTAAACATCAGGTTTATTTTCCTGATCTGCATATAAGCTGGTGCTTGTCTTTTGCTAGAACATTCAAGAATGGATTGTACAGTGTGAAGTTAAATTTGCGTTTAGTTTTTTTTCCTGTACACTCTGACAGATGCCTATAGTTGAACCGGATTATAGTAATTTTTCTGGTATTGGTCATTGATGGAGCTTGTTTTGATTGTTTTTTAGATGCACACATTACCATTGTTGTGTTATCTTGCATTTGTTTTGTGGCGGTTTTATTTTCTGAAAATTCACTTTTGAATGATTATTCTTTTTAGCTTGTCTCAATCTTTTTGATGACTATGTCAATGCTAATTGTTGATCGAAAGCTTAAGTGGTGCAAGTTCCCTGTCTAATCTATCATGCTAAAAATTCTGGAAAATAATTGTTCCACTTGGAACTGTGCAGGGCTGGACCAGGTGGTCCTGGTCGTACCGGAGGATTTGTTCCATCGAACCGTGGCACTGGGTGAGTTGTCAAGTCTCGTTGGCCTCTTGCTTGCTTTGATAAAATCATTCTGTCTCATGATTCAAGGAAAATAGATGACTGCCATCTGACCAATTTGCTTTATTTAGGAGTTAATTTTAGAAGAGGGTTCGTGAAGCTTCTTTTGATGTAGTGTTAGGAAGAGATAGCAGATGCCTCATATTGACATTTAATATGTTTCTGAATCTCTTTTGTAGCCCCAAGGGTAGTCGTGGTGGCCTGAAGAATGGGCGTGGCAGAGGTCGAGGCCGTGGGCGAGGTTTTGGTGGTGGCCGAGGAAAGCGACCTGTTGAGAAGTCAGCGGAGCAGCTTGACAAAGATTTAGAGAACTACCATGCCATGCAGACTTGAGTGGGAAATCGAGCTGGATGGTGGAAGATGATGTTAGCTAGTGATGTTTAGAAGTCTGCTGCCTGGTTTAATCGTACCTATCGTCACATATTCGCATATTAAGTTTGTGGAACTTGGTGTACATGCGAGGGTTAGCTGGTTTTTGGTTGTTTCGCTCCCGTACCTTTTGTCTTTGAACCGAAGTGCTAGATAAGAATTGAAAGAATCTCTCCTGATTTGGCACTATGCTATCTTATTATTGAAATATTGTCAATGGTCAAATTTAGACAAGTCTTGATGAATGTATGCATATCGTTTCACCAAAGATACACAACAAATACAAAGTCATCTGAGTCCGACTGCCAACTGGTCATCCAGACTGCGTAACAACCTCCAGATCAGAAGCCAGTTGGGACTGATAGTGGAAGACTGTCTGGCCATGGCCAAACTAATTGCCGATCATCAATTCCAATTTATCAAGCGGGATGCCAATAGAGTGGCCCACGCATTTGCGAAAGAGAACTTTGAAGGAGATGCAGTCTCGTTATTTTTGTACTCCTCCACATATTATCGTACCGCTCTTAGAAGCTGACGTGATGTAATATCGTTCTCGTTTTGTTATCAATGAAGTTATAATCTTCCCTTAAAAAAAATGATACACAACAAATACAAGGTTGAATACCAAACTTGACTATTAAAAGTAAATGCAGCTAGAAAGAATACACCTTCGGAAATTCTACTGGTTCATAACTGATGGACTAGGTTAGTTCCACCCAACACTAGGTTAGTTCGTAAATAGAGATGTTGTCTCAGCATTTAAGTCATATCTTTATTCCAGTGACTTACAAATAATTATGTACAAAACCAAAGAGCATTTTTGCTCAGATGATATAAGGGTAGAGCGAGAATTAACAAATCTTGGTTGCGACTAGGGTTGAGTACAAACCCGAAAATAATCCGATACACCGAAAACCCGACCAACCCGAAGGCTGGTTATCACTCAAACTGACCCAAAAAACGGGTTCGTGGGTTTGCGGTCGGTTTAACCCGACTGGTCGGGTTCCGATCGGCGCAATTTTTATTGTAACCGAAAGCCCGACAACCCGCCCAAGTATCCAAGTATAAAAGTAGTCACCACCCAGAATTAAACCTAACTACTAAAACCCAACCCAGTCGCTCAACTCACCCTCTTTCCTCTTGGTAAGAAATTTACCCCTTCCTCTCTTTACCCAGCCACTGCCGTTCTACACCTTCCTCCACTTTTCTCGTCTCCCTCTAGGCCTCTACCTTTCACCCTTGGCCCTCTCCTCTCTCGACTCTTCGTAAGAAATTTTGCTCATTTAAATCAGTTTAGTTTATGCAGCTTGGTGGATTTGAACTATTACTTTTAAAGCTTGGCTTGGTGGATTTGAAGCTATATACTCGTGTAATTTTTTTTTGGGAAAATTAGGCTAAAGTCCCTGTACTTTGGGGATTCAACCGATTTTGTCCTTACTGTTTAAAAACTACTCTTTCGATCCCTACTATGCAAAATAATCGAGTCTTTTAGTCCTTGGCAGTCAACTAAATTTTTTTAATGACAATTATACCCTTGTTCCAAAACACTAACCCTGAACCAATTCTAATCCAACCAAACCGAATCAATTAAAACTAAACCAACCAAATTAAAACCCATATGGTTAGATCGGCGAAGAAATCGAGGTGCTCCAAAGCGGTGCCGTTGAGTTCACCGGTGGAAGAACGAAGATCCCTGTCACCGGTAAAAACTTTCAAACTGCAACACCTAAAAAACAAAAAGGAAAGTTAAAAAAAATTGAAATCTTAAAAAAAAAAATAGGTCGCGAAGAGCTTAGTTTGGGAAGCTCACGAGAAGGTGATGACGCGCATGCAAACGACAGCGTCGAGGTCGCTTCCGGAGAGGAGGTCATCCTCTGACAACTACCAGACGTGGGACACCCGTCCGGGAGAGGAGATGAGGCGGTCGAGGTTGAAGCCACTCCGGCGGCTAGAGTTGCCACTGGCAAGCAGCCGCGGGATGTAGACTCGTAGTAGGCCGGCTGCTTCCTAAGGATGGAGTGTAGAGGACGAAGAAGAGCACGCAGAAGGGATGTGCTGGAAAGCGGGAGTGAGGTAAGTCAATGGTTGGTCGGGTTGGGTTTCTCGGCGCCTTCCATTGTCCGGTCAGAGTCTGGGGACGTATCCCTCAGGCGCGTCGATCTGCGATGCCACCGAACTGGGAGGCAATGTCAGACCAGAATCAGGCCTGGTCCTGAACCGACCTTGTGTACATCTCCAAGGTTGGGCTTGGGAGGAGAAGTGGTCGGAGGGGATGGACTCGTTGAGAAGCCGTGGCCCTAGTGGTCGAGGGCGCAGACGGAGAATCCCGAGGAGGCGAAGAGGACGACGGTGAGCTGGACGAGCCAGTTGGACTCGCCGGTGAATCCGTGGATGTGACGCAGCCGATTGGGGAGGAGTGGGACCCACCACTGGGTGAAGAGGCGTCAAGGACGGGTGTTGGGTTTGGGTTGTTGGGTTTGATTTGGTTTGAAATTTTTGGGTTTGGTTAGGATTTTTTTTTTAAATAAGGGTATAATGGTCATGGAAAAAAATTGTGTTGACTTTTAGGGACTAATTGTCTGTGTTTTTTTGAATAGTAGGGACTAAATGAGTAGTTTTAAAACAGCAAGGATTAAAAATGTTGAATGACCAAAGAAGAGGGACTTTAGCCTAATTTTCCCTTTTTTTTTGGTCGGAAAATATACTCTGTAATTTAATTGCTGGAGATTTGCTCCTTTCTTTTCTCTTGCGGAGGCAATTAGTCATTTTTAGCTAATGGGCCAATATTAGGCCCAACATTAATTTGTGAATTCTTTGAGATCGTCGGTTTGTCGAACACCGACACGCCAAAAAAAAAATCCATTCTACCGTCAGCCCAAGAACCCGTCGGTAGAGATATCAATAATGATGAATCGGTGTTAAATTTGTTGATTTTTGTGCGTCGGCGTCGACGTAAAATCAAGGCAACAACCCGTAACACCGACTGATACTCACCCCTAGTTGCGACAGATTAACATGCGGGGATGCCTATCACGGCAATTTTCTGTGGGCTTGGGCCGGTTATGGGGCGTTGGGTGGATATAATCCATTCTTTACCACAAGAATATAATAATTGTTGTTTTAAAAATGCGGTTCAATTGGAGATTCGATCGGTCGGACTGCTAATCACACCTAAGAGCATTCTGTTTTTGGCTAAAAAATGTTATCGGGGCGAGCCGTCCAAAATCCAGTCAGACCGGATGGTTAACCCATAAAATTTCACTAATTTATGGTTTTATCTTCGATTTGAGACTACTTGTTTGTATGGATACTTTATAGGTGTATTTTATAAAAATTAGTATATTTATATGTTATCATTAGTTTATTACATAAATTATTTTCCTATATACTTATATATATTTCAAAAAATTACAAAAATAGAAAAATATACAGACCGACTAGTGATTGGGTTGGTTGGACTGGCTAATATGAAGGTCGGACCTAATTCTGAGTCGACCTACATGTCCTTTCTGAGAACAATGATAATCAAAAAAGTTTTCGGCATTCTATTAATCGACATTGTGACTGTTCATGTGAAGTAAATAAAATATATTTGAATAATGTTGCAGGTACTGAAGCAGGGGGCGTAGTTACATGGGCATGAGCGGGGGCAATTGCCCCCATTTAATTTTTTTTTTTGATAATTAGATATATTTTTAATATATGTCCCTATTAAAATTAGAAATTGACTCTATTAAAAAATTAATCTACCTATAATTAAATCAAACTTTAATAAAAATATATGTATTTTTTATATTGTCCCCACTCAGAAAATTTTCTGTTCTGGCTACGTCCCTGTACTGAAGAGAGATAAAACAAGAGTGTCGCGGGACAAGGATGCACAAACATCCTCTTGGTGATGAATGAAGTGAAGCGTTATGATGTTGTTGGCTCCTCTGATGTGAAAGTCTCCAGTTGCGTCATTGGTGGTTGTAGAAGGTGTTGAAGAGCCTCTCGATGATGATGGGGTTGTTGTAGCTTCAACCGTGGAAGATCTAACCAGTTTAAATTTAGCCTTTGCTTCAGAGGTGAACAGGTGAAGTACCTCATGCAAGCCAAGGGTAATTACCAATCCTAATTCAATCCTCCATGATTAATTGTCTGCTTTTTCTTTATTGGAGCCAATCTTATTTGGTTTACGGAGTACCATGATTCGTGTTTATCTATTAACCTAAATATATAGGCGACGTAGTTGAAGTATGTTTGATGTAGTTATTTTTTAATTATGTTTTCAGTTTAGGAGGATTAATACAAATATAATTTGTAAAAACAAAAATTAGTAATTTTTCATGGAATGCATAAACAAAACTGATATCGAACACACCTCTTTGAAAGAACTGTGTGTTAGTTTATATGTTTAGGGTAGATTTTTTTTTCGGGACCAATGTTTTTTTTTAATTCTCTGTGTTATTTGAAATCTCTATAAAAACTAGTGTTAGGAAAATCAAAAAAAAAAAACTCATAGCTTTTTTTTCGTGAGACAAAGCAGGTGCGTTATGGCAAAAAATACTACTTATTATTAGGGCAAATTACCCCATGGTCTCTGATATTAATCGAATTCTCCTATCGGGTTCCTTCTTTCTCATAAACGATTTAGTCGTCCATGTATTTTGAAAAAATATTGGTGTTGGGTCCCTGATTGACATCAGAAACCTTTTTTATTTTTTATTTTTTTATATGTGAAATGACTATTTTATCCTTTCACAAAAAGACAAAAATAATATAAAAAGTCATTTCACATATCAAAAAATGAAAAAGAGAGGCTGATTTGGTCGGTGGAGACCCGAGACAAATATTTTCTCATAAAACAGGGATGTATTACTCATTTATGAGAAAGGAGAGTCCCGATAAAAGAATTATGTTAAGTCCAGATACTAGAGGGTAATTTGTCCTTATTATTATTATCACATTGATTTTAAATGTTAGCAAACAGAAAAATAAATCGGAAAACTGAAAAAACATTACAAAATTAATAAATATGAAGAAAATAATAAAGTTTATAAATGAAAAAGTGCATGACATGGTAAAAACTACTAGCTACTTAAATCGTATCTTGAAGGTGCACGAGAGAGGGTCATCCATCACTATATTTGCTCTAACAGGGTGTAGCACCTGACTCTTCTAGTCATGCCAACAACTCCAGCAATGTTTGAGATAGTTTGAGTTGAAGAGGGAGCAACAACTCGCTGTCGCTTCGGCAGGGGAAAGGAGCTACATGTATCGAATACTCTTTTTAAAGTGCGGATACTTCCTTCAAAACAACCAAAGATTGATATGTTACTACTGATATCGTATCGAGTGTGGTATTGTGATGATTAACTAGGATACAAGTTTCTTTATTTTAAATTAATTGGTCAACATTTCAAATATTTTATCTAACTCGAATCTGAATTAGTCGCTCAATAAATCAGAATTCTAAATGTTATCCCCCAAATAACCATAATAATTCAACACCTTACATTAATTACGTTACGCTAAGAATGGTGCACTTGCTCTAATGCACTTTCACCTTCCACTTGAGAGAGTTGGATAAAACCAAATCCAGAATTGTTTAAGCCAAAGAAAAATTTTGGCTCAGAAAAATGCCTAAACAAAAACCCAACCCTCAGATTTTCTTTGGATTAAACAAGACGTATTTAGAAGACCCAAAATCAATTTTCGGTGTGGTTAAAGCATTATTGAATCATCATCGAGCCAACCCCAATTTTTATTCGAAAAAGAGACCCTAAAACAAAAAAAAAAAGTTGATAAAACGTTAGCAACAAATTAGTAGAGATTTATGGGAGAAGAGGCTACGAGGGTCTGTTTATATACCCATTAATTAGGGTTTATTAGTGGATTGCTATGGAATTCCGATTTTGTTAGTAGTAATTTTGGAACGCTTGGTAGAAATTAGGATGTACTTAAGCCCATTTGCACATAATATGGGGCAATTAGTTGCAAGAACCAAAATAAAAAGTAATCTATTTTGAGAAATATTGACATTGGTTGTAATATTTCCGACATTTAAAAAAAATATTTGACCCCAAGTTAGATTAGTTTAGTTAGTTTGATGGATATTCAATTAGTATAAAAGAAAACAAGAGTGCATTTTGGATTAGGGTAAAATAAATTTAAGCTTTTTAAATTTTCACTTGTTGGACCGACTAATTCACATTTAATCAGATCAAATTTTTAAACAAAAATCGTACAATAAATATTTCAAATATTTCAAACTTAAAACATCTAATCGAACAACTTTTTCAGGAAGTTGATTTAAGGGCTGGTCAAGTATAATAAATTCGACATTTGATAGAAAAGCATTTGAGCAGTTGTAGATTTGTAATAGCTAACCAGAAGAACGGCACAAATAATAAAATTGCTACCTCCGTTGATGTTCAAAATGGACCGAATAATTCCAAATTCCGACTCTCTTTTTGTACAAAATCAATGTACTTCTAAGATTTCTACCACCTCTTTCTAGCCATATCCTGGCGCCCCCAAGGCCGATGGGAATGCCACTATCCATCTCAAAACTTTCCGGACCAAAAGAAATGCGCTGACCAATCTATCCTACAAGTAAACGAGGCCGGAGATCGCAATTCCGAGAATCATCGCCACGAAGCTCGCGAACTCGCTGCAATGCAGGTACTTTGAAGGAGGAGAACGCGAAGTCGTCGAGTTCATAGATGGCGCGGTGATATTCGCAAACGTTCCGTTGAGCCTGCTGCCTTCACTGCAACCAAAAATGAACCAATATATCAAGAGGAAATGCAATATGAATTTTTAATAAGGAGTTGATCAAGTGATAGTTCAGTTACCCTCCAGGGAATTCACATGTCCCGTGACCTGCACAATTACAGCAAATTCAGATCAGTCGGATTGAACTTTAACTTTGCTGCTTAAGTCAAGGTTTAAGGGCTGATCTTACTTGGATTTGTTGTTGTAACCATAGCCACACCGTTGAATTCGCAACTCCCCGGAGCCTTGTCCATCTGACGATAATACGTGTTGAAAGCATACGTGGCGTGCGCCGCTACGGTGTCTGGTTCATAGCACGGCTCTCCCTGCAGCAAAGACGAGCAATCCACCTTGCCAGCTCCGCATGCCCAATCCAGAGCGGCCTGCAACATCTTCGGGTCAGCCCCATCCTTCGCAATACAATAAGTCTGATTGGTGGTGTCATTTGACAACACAATACCGGCCCCCGTCAAGTGGAGAATGTAAACAGGCTCGCCATTCGCGTTGAACAATCCCCAATTCTTCTCCGAGACTGGCCCCAGCTTCAGGTCCTCGTTGTAAAGCTCGTAGATGTATGTCTTGACGCCAATGCCCGGGTGCTTCGGGGTGCCGGTTTTGTTCAGCACATGTCTGATCAGATTGCTGTTGTATGTGTCTGCGTTTTCTAGCGTAGCATCCGGCTCATTTGCGTCACCTTTAGATGGCCAGCCGGACTCGGTGACCATGACCGGAATGTTGGTGTAGTTCAGAAACGCCATGGCGAAGTACGCTGCATCAACCATTGCATCGAAGACATTGGAATAGTAGACATTCGTGTTGGCGTCAACGGCTTCTTTGTTCGGAGGCAACGGCTTGAACAGTGCATAATCTAACGGGATGACACCGTTCGACTGCATATAGTCATAGTAAGGGTAAATGTTGAGCATCAGAGAGGATCCCGTCGACTGCAAGAAATCGAGCATGGGGACCAACACGGGGTTCCATGACTTGTTAAAGAAAGCCTGAGAAGGCGGGAATGAATCAAGGATGATTGATGACGGAAGAGGACTCGAAACTTTGATCTGACGGTCCAGATTGGATGCTACAAGGGCAGACTGGATGAACTTCATCGCATTGACAAGGACCTTCGCTGCATTTGGAAGGGTATTGAACACCTCGGAGCCAACTGAAATGGCTGTGATGTTGGTTGCAGGGTAATGTGCTACGACATTGCGGCTGACCCAATTTGCTGCAGTCGAATTAGATTGGCCGATCCCAAGCAGCTGTTCGTTCGGGACGGAAACCATCACTTGGATGCCCGTATTCGCAAGCGCGAGCAGCATACCGGCGTCAGCATTGTACAGCCTCACATGTCTGATCTGCTGAGCTTTGAGAAGAGCTGCCACTTGTGTGGGATGTGGCATGTCTGAGAGATCTGTTCCTATGTTGACTCCAATGAACACTTCTGCAACACAAGAAGAACAGAGAAAATTGAATATAATCTTCAGGACAAAGAAATCTCTAAAGAGCAAACTAACAATGCAATGATTTAGTTGGACAATGCCAGCTTATCATATTCATATTTGGATGTGACAATACAAGTAATTTTATACTCTTATAAAAAAAAGTTCATTAAAGTCGTACATAGGATGTCTTTTTCTGATTTTCTCAACACACCTGAATAGGAAGAGATAATTACAATATAATGGAGCTTGACAACAATGAAGTGAGACTGCTTTTTTATTTATTATTACAGACTACATTGCAGTATAAGGACATAACAGTTCAATGGATTTAGTTTTGCGTGCAAAGAAAAATCGGATTTGTGGCAAAAAATCATTTTCCAAATTATTATTAGCATCCCAAGAGTTTGAACAAAGTTCTTCAAGTATTACATATTACCAACTGGAAGTAAATAAACATTTTCCCAATTATTATTAGCATCTCAGAGTTTGAACAAAGTTCTTCGAGTATTAGATATTACCAACTTGAAGTAAATCCAACCAAGACATATCCAATATTTATTTGTCACATTTGCCAACATGAATTAGTTAAAAGAGTGAATATTTGTACACCAGATAATATTAAAGAAAACATAACACGCAAGAATATGATTTCTATCTCATAAGACAAACATCCAGAACATATACCCCGTGAATCACTCCGAAATATCTGACCCACTTGCACATTGTTAGGAGGTGGATTTTCATATCATCATATAATATATGCTTTTAAGGGTTAAATTTTGGTCGAAGAGAAAATGCTTTATATGGTCAAATGAAGCTTAGATAAGGCAAAAAAGTGATGGCCCCCTCTAGGCGGTGGGGCTCCTATTTGCCTTGGTATTATTAAATCACTAGCTGTCCTCCACTCTCCTAGATGCATAAATTATTATATCAAAAAAAGAAAACCAAAAATGCTGACCAATATTAAAATGTGGATGGAAAGAAGAAAAAAAAGCTTACTTAGATTTAATTATTATCGCTTCTCTTAAAAATACTTCTATTTTTTTTAATATAAACTGAATCCTAATGTTTTGTCCCTATGCAAACTCCCCTGACACATTCTTAATGTCTTAATTTAATGCCTAACCTAACAAACTTGCTAACATATCTATCTCCCTGAACCAGAACCAGAACTATGTATGATCGATCCTGTTGCCACTATCAAAGTGACTAAAATAATCTAACTGAACATTAATATTTATTATATATGTTCAATATTAGTTTAGAGATTAGGTGCTGAAATCTTGAAGCTTGGACATTGGTTCCAATGTGGTAATAAAACTCCCAATATTTGGAGAAAAATGAGAGAGTAAACTAAAGTTTTAATTGAACCCAGATGAAAGAGACCATCGGATGATTAGTAAACAAACGAGAAGAGAAAATCGAGAGAGCAAAAAAGAAGGTACCGTCATCAGCTGAAATGGGTAGTAGCAGAAGAGAAGCAGCTAGAAGAAGCACAAGGGCAAAACCACCAACATATTCCATCGTCTCTAACCAAATGAGGGGAGAGAGGAGGGAGAGAGTGAAAAATGAGTGTGAAAATGAGTAAGGCCAAAAGGTTAGCCAAGGAGACAAAGGAAAGAGAAGTAAGAAAAAGGTAGCAGTGGGGTATGAGTGTGTGTGTGTGCATATAAACATAAAATATTTAGATGACCAAGATAATTTTATTATACATTATGTTACTATGTTTACTAATTTAAATTTAAAATTAGTGAGATATTTAAAAAATCGGAAGAAAAAAGTTTATATATTTTCTAACAATTATTTAAAAGATGAATGTCATATTAAATATTTGTTAAAAATAATTTTAAATGTTTAAAATTATTGTTAACAGTATGAGTAAGTGACAATTGATTATACCATTGCAACAACGTACGTACAAATGAAATAAGAGGAGTCGATTCACGTCGAAAAATGGGTCCAGACAAAGATGGACGGTGGAGATTTCATCATCATCTGCTTTGTTGCATGTAATAACCAGTGACAGTACAGTGTACAGAGGATACAGAATAGGCCTATTGGATTTTACAAAGCCCAACGTACCCTTTTCTTTTCAGAAAAGAAAATGTACTCTTTCTCTTGTTTGGTTAAAATCCTGTTGTAACTTCTAAATCTGTGTGAAGCGTTTTTTAATTTTTGTTTATCGTTTTCGAGGGATTTAGCCGTTGGCAGGCTTTTTCCATCCTTTTAACATTTTGTTTCTTTGTACTCTCTCGTATTGTTGTTTCCTGGTGATTCCTCGTGGTGGCAAAGGCTACGTGGGCCCCTTGAATTTAAGAAACAGACAAACGAGGGTTTATGAGATTGGGACAGCCCTCGGCTGGTCTCGGTCTTGGTCCAGGTCTTTAACGGTCAAATTTATTTCCTTGAGTCATTACATAAATTCTTTTCTATTTTCCTCCGGCAGGTCATCTGAGTAAATTTTTACACCAATATCAGGAATTAGATTTTAGATCTTCTAATTTTTTAGAAGGTTTTACGTTGTTCGGCTATAAATTCTATAGCATCATCCTATTATTTTGCTTTAAACTATACTCTAATTGTATCATAGTTAGACTATTTAATTAGTGTATTTTTCAAATTTGTGATAATTGAAAATTTCTTTGATAATGTTCATTAACCTCGGAACAAATTACGTGAAAGATAATAATCCCAACGATAACAACTCTTCACAAATTTTTACTGAAAATTTTCTATTGAGAAATCATAGATGAGATTCAATCAGATTTAACTTTCAGTACAAAACAAAAGTTCATATATTCATGTTCTATTTGATTGTCATATAGTTGTAAAACAAAATTTATTAACTAATTAATTTATCAAATTTAATTAGTCTGAGCTAAATTATTAGTTGGAATCGAACAAACAATTATTAGTTTAGAAAGTATATTCATTTGTTCAAGTTTTATTGGAATTGGATCTTTGGATTTTCAGAAATAACTTATTAAAATGTCTCTATCTCCCGAAAATAGGGACGAGGAGGAAAATGAGCTGGACCGTCTCCGGTTGGTGCAACGACCAAGCCAACGTCAGTTCCTCTTTCATTTCCTTTTTTCGCGTTCTGGTTTTATATTTATAATTACATCTTATCTTTCTTAGGGTTAGGGAAAATGTAGAGTATTTTTTTTTTTGTGAATTTCAAACTTAGTCGATTGGACTTGTTAGGCTCAAAAGGGATTTTAGGCCCAAAAATAAAATCCAGCCCAAATAGTCAATTTACCAAATAGTACCAATAATTCAATTAACTTTTCACCTCCATAAAAATTCAATTTTATTTTCCACCTTGCCAAATTAACTTTCCACCTTCACTAAAAACAAATTTAAGTGAAAAGAAAAGTTGGATTAAATTAATAAAAAGAATTATTTGGTTGGAAATTAGGTAAAAATAATTTGGACTAAATTGACATAAAGTAAAAAGTAGGAATGAGTTGGCCTAAATGAACATGGATTTTTTCCCTATAAAAGGGAACCCCTGTGACCATTTCGTGATAAGCCACCCAGAAATAACACTCAGAAAATGGGATTTTCAGTTTAGTACTGCTAATTCCGAGAGATATACAAAGAAGGACATTCGTGAATTCCGAGCCCTAGATTCGATTCGTTTGTGATCGGATTTCGACCAGCACCTCGCCCACAACATCTCGGACATATCTTGGTCCATAAACAAGAGGTAACTTCAATTTATTAACGTCAATTTTTGTTTAAATTGAATATGTGATTTATTGCATAATATTTGTTATTTATGCATTAAATTCCAACAATTGGTATCAGAGCCAGGTTTTTAACACGTTCTTGATGTTTTGTGGGGTTTAACTTGATTAATTTTATTAATAATTGAGTTGATTATGTTTAAAAATTATCCCAGAATGTTTTTGGGTGTTTTTTAAATTGATTTTGGTCAACCGAGCGGTTTTCTGAAATTTTCTGGTCGTTCTGGATTGTTTGGTTTCACGCGGAAATTGAGTGACTAAATTGTAATTTGTCATTCCCAAATTGAAAAACCTAACCCCGATTTTCCCTTTTTCCTTCGATTCATTCAAACTCAAATCCCGGTCGATTCCGACCATTTCAAAGCACGTAACCTATTTTAAAACCTTCCTCATTCAATTTCGAGCATGCCGATACCAAGTTTGGTCATCGTCGTTGCTGGAATTGTGAGTTATGAGCTTCGGAGCTCAAAACTTGACCGAACGTAGAAGACCTCCGTGCACATCAACCGAAGCATGACGACCCTCGAGAGTGATACCGCCGTGTTCGGGGAGACAAGACGAGTCGAACTCGACCGGTGGTTTCAGCCGTCGCGCCTCCATTTGGCTGCGGTGGTCGGAGGCAGCTCGGTCGGTTTTTAGGGTTTTCGGGGAGAGAGAGGGAAAAAGAAAAGGGGAAGAAGAAGGTTATGTCGGGGGTATTTTAGGGATTTTGAAAGTTTCTGAAAAACCTTATATACCTGTGTGGTTTTTAACATAACTGGTCACTGGTTTTTAAATTTGATTTTAAATTAATCCTTCCGAATATGTTTTTTCAATCCTGAACTTCGATTTAATATTGGTTTTAGTCCTTATTTGGAACTGATTTTAAAATTTGTATTTTAAGAGTGTGTCCTTGTGGATATTTTTAAAATTCAAATTAGTCCCAAAATTGATTTAAATTGGTCCTTTTGGACAATTTTTTAAATCAATTAAATCACAAGATTTGACTTAATTTTGTTTTAAGTCCAATTTTGATTCAAAGTTTAATTGAATGAATTTGTTTTATTCAATTCAAAATTTGAAGAGTTTTAGAAATATGAGATTGTTTTAAAAATGATCTAAATAATTTTTGGAATAAGTTCCAAAAATTATAAAACTTATCCATTTCATCTGAGTCAGGACATTGAAGATTTGGAAATTTGTTTTTCGAATCTTATATTTTAGGAGATATGTGATCTAACCCAAAAAATTATCATGCATGTGATGCAGATACAATGTCGAACGGTGGGGATCCTCGTGATGATATTGAGGCTCTGAGAAGAGATCTTATCCGCAGGAGACTTGAACCAATAAGGCTCAATGATGAACTTATGGCTTTGGCAAACCATATAGTATCTGTGCATCGCGACATGCAGAATGCTATATGGCAGGGAGCATATCATTTTGGACAGGATTGGATAACAATGTTTCAGGATCTTCTCTCTACCTTTGATGATGGTAGATTGTTTTCCAAATTTTACAATCCTCCTATATACTCCCATGCTGCTGCTGTCTCCATACTGCTCAATCACCTCGAAACCAGAGGAATACAGAGGGAATTTCATACTTCGACCGTTCTGGTGCTCAGAGATGGTTTCAAAATGAACCATTTTCTGGACCAGACGGTCAAGTACATTATTCTAAATGTCCTACATTTTTGGGTCATTGATTCCGTTCCAAGGCTGGTTCAAGATCTGGGAGATCCTATTGGGTCTCCTAGTTCAGGTCCCGGGGAGACATCTAGGTCCGTTCCTCACATGTCTACTGTTGAGGATGAATCGGAAGATGACCTAGAAGAAGACCTTGAGAAGATTGAAGTTCATGAGATAGGTTCTGCCGAGCATCCTATCCAGTTGGATTAATTGGATGAAATGGATTTAGTTAACATTTTCTTGTAAAATATTATGAATATGTAATAAGTTTGTACTTGTTATGTATGTTAAAGTTTTGTATATACATGTGATGAATGTATAAAACTTTCTTATGAATAAATAAATCATATGTGTTTATTTTATTCGTATTCCACTTGAGTTTGCTATATATAAACTTTGAATGATCATAGTTAGAGATTAACTCTTGAATGGTAATAGAAAGCACTCTAGCAACTCACTTCAATTTTGAGACTAATCAAAAATTATGAATCATTAAAGTTATGAGAATATAGTAAACTATTTCATATTACCGAAATAAAATTCTAATATATGCTTATGTTTCAAATATTCCCTAGAGACATGACAGTAGCATCTAGAACTATCATAGCTGAGTTGAACCGTGAGCTTAAGCTCAATGGTGACAACTACGACAACTGGAGCATGAAAATCCAGTATGTGCTTGAAGAACAAGAGGTTCTTGAGCAGATAAAGGTTATCATGCATGAACCTGAACATGGTACAACTGCCCAACATATGCGTGATAGTGAAGCTTATGCTAACTGGAAGAAGAAGAATTCTACTGCTCGTTTAATTATTCTGAGCTCCATGATGGATGACATTACGAGGCAATTTCGCATTTATGAAAATGCGAAAGAGCTTTGGGATGCCCTCAAGGCCAAATTTGGGAAGCTTTCTGTGTCAAAACTACGTGCTTTGACAATAAGGTTTGACACCTTTAAGAAGCGTCATGAAAGCAAAAGGTAATAGTTATCCGTGATAGTACAAATGTACAATGTAGTGAGTACAAAAGGTAAATGTGAACTTTATTCTAGTAATACTTAGTTTTTGGTGAAAATATAGTAATAGTTAGTTACATGCCGTTATGCTACCTTGGAACGATTCTGTATTCTATGCTAACTAATATGAGAATCTTTTAATCAAATTATGTGGTTTTGGCTATTTTTACTAGCACGCCATGTTGTTGAAGCACACAATATCGGTTAGTGAGGTTTAAAGGTATGATACTCCGATGATATGCGCACTTTTTTATGTTGTCCGGCTACTAAGTATGCTACGTTATTTCGAGTTTTTCACATAAATTCCCACCAATGTTCCATCTGTCTACGTGGCTAATCATGTATCATGTTAAGACTTTAGGAAACTTCACTTATATAACTCAAGGTTTGAATTTTTTTTTGCTTTCATACATTGTATTTGAAACGCATAAAATTAGCTACTTTGATTTGATTTGAAGGTTCAAGTAGCACCCTAGAGTTGCACATAATCATTGATTTTCCATGCAGACTTCCACCTATGTTCCTTTAGTAACATGACTAATTATTTGAAAAACGAAAACTTAAATATAGATTAATAGAACATCCATAATAAATAATAGTAGATATTAGAAATATTGAAAATACACTATATATATGATTAAAATGAAAGATATAATTTCATGAAACATAATACATAAGTCATATGTGAGTATTACTCCCGAACCCAATCTCTTCCTATACTACGATGGCTACTTGGCTACTACAAAAACCAAAGAACTCATCACTAATAATTCCAAAAGTAATCACTCTTCCTATACTTCTATTCTACTTAGAATTATAGGAAAAAACCTAACAATTTTCTCCTTCGTCATAATTCCAAAATTAATCGTATTCTTGTACTTCAATAGTTCATTTTCCGCATCAAACCATCTTAACATTGTGTGCCACTTCCAGTAAGCTCAATCAGAACATCCACCTCAATGTGAAAAATTCCACCAAAAATAATTTCTTCCACAAGTATTATCAACACATACATTACCACAGGTCTTCAAATCCAAAAAATCAATAAGTTGGAAAAAACTAATAAATCCATTGAAGAAAACTACTTCAATCTCATAAGCTTATGCCCGGACAATATTTGTCCTCACTACATTGTACATTTGTACTATCACGGATAATTTTCAAACTGTTTCTCAACCCACATAGCAGATTCCAACTCTACGGAAACTTTCATGAAGCACAAATGATCTTCACTATATTATGTAGTGATACATAGTACGTAAATCAAAGGCAAGTAAGCGCTACGCCTTAAGCCTAATTTTTGCCTATACAACCTTCGCTAAAGCAAAGACTACAGAACTCATAACTCCTAGACTCTTATTTATAGGATATAAGACCAATAAGATATTGGACATCATCCGAAGATGTTTCCTCATGATAACTTCATGACGCTTCTTAAAGGTGTCAAACCTTATTGTCAAAGCACGTAGTTTTGACACAGAAAGCTTCCCAAATTTGGCCTTGAGGGCATCCCAGATCACTGAAAGCGTCATGAAGTTATCATGAGGAAATATCTTCGGATGATGTCCAATATAATCAGTGATCTGGCTGAGGCTGGTCACGTGCTTAATGATGAGCAGCAAATTCAAGCTGTCATTCATTCCCTTCCTGCGAACTGGGAACAAATGAAGATGAATCTTACCCATTTCGACAACCTGGCAACATTTGAGGATGTTGCTAGACACCTCGAGCTAGAAGAAGATTGTCTTCTAGCAATGAGATCTTACTGAAGCTAATTTGATAAGTTCGCGAGCTTCGTGGCAATAATTCTCGGAGTTGCAATCTCCAGCCTCGTTTACTTGTACGACGAGAAGGGAGGACGAGAGCTTGGAGGTGGTGGCCGACATGAAAAATCGGAGAAGGAAGAGAGGTTAGAGAAGGAAGATGAGTGGAGGAAGAGGGAGGGGCAATTTGGTCATTTCAGGTCCCTGGTCGCCGGAGTTTTTTTCCGATTCCGACACCAGGGACCTTAGAGTGCTATTAAATCAAATCTGGAGGACGAAATCATCATTTTTTGAACAGTAGGGACGAAAATAGTAATTTAAGCAAAGGAGAGGGACGGGAGGGCAATTTACTCTTGAAAATTTATTTGATAATGTTCATTAACCTTGGAACAAATTACGTGAAAGATAATAATCCCAACGATAACAACTCTCCACAAATTTTTATTGAAAATTTTCTATTGAGAAATCATAGATGAGATTCAATCAGATTTAACTTTCAGTACAAAACAAACGTTCATATATTCATATTCTACTTGACTGTCATATAGTTGTAAAACAAAAATTATTAACTTATTAATTTATCAAATTTAATTAGTCTGAGCTAAATTATTAGTTGGAACCGAACGTAGTTTAGAAAGTATATTCATTTATACAAGTTTTATTGGAATTGGATCTTTGGATTTTCAGAAATAAAATATGAAACTATCTCTATCTCACGAAAATAGGGACGAGGAGGAAAATGAGTTCGACCGTCTCCGGTTGGTGCAACGACCAAGCCAACGTCAGTTCCTCTTTCTTTCTTTTTCTTTTTCTTCTGGTTTTATATTTATAATTATATCTATCTTTCTTAGGGTTTGGCAAAATGTAGTGTACTCTTCCTTTTGATGCTAACTGCGTTGACATTTTTCAGGGCAGGTGAGTTATTTTTCCGGGTACTAACTAACTAACTAACTAACTAACTAACCAGCTAGCTAGCTAGCTAACTAACTAACTTAAAGCTGCAGTTTAGTGATTCAGCTAGCGTGGATGATAGAAATTCTTTGTTTGACTTTGTTTGACTGCGTGGATGATCATTTGTATTGTGTTGCTTTCAAGTGAGAACAGAGCGGGATCGATGGATGTCTCGCTGGTTGTGACGGTTTGAGCAGCATTCTGGTAACGACGAGCCGGTCGGGTTCGTTAGAAGATGGCGTGGATGAGTGTTCTCCCTCCTACTAGCGAGATCTGTTGTTGCAGGAGAAGTGATTAGCATTAATGCTGATGCATTTTCTGATCTGAACCTTGTACTATATATCTCATTGAGGTTTGGCCGCATTCTTATATGATGGATGCTAATTTTGCTTATGGGATGAATTTTGATTTTCTAGCAAAATTCACCTTCCGAGGTAATAAATATAAGCACAAGTTCGTGTGATTCTGCATTTTTTGCTATAAATTCTGTTGGCTGGCCCCCCTAGCATATGTTCAGATTTGTTGATGGTGAATCAGCTACTAGATTGAATAATTGGTTTCAATAGGGAAGCAAGATTCTTGACAATTTTGTTGGTCCCCAGCATAACTTGGTGTTTATACTATGATTGTTCTTAGGGAAAAAAAATGCCTTCCACCAAATAATTTAAGCCCTAAACTTGCTCAACCTGTTAGTTTTTCCGAATGTGAGTTTGGTTTAGCGGATCCAGTGCTTCTCTAAGTGTAAAATTTAGAGACGGCTTTCTGGGGAGCTTGACTTTTCCTCTCAATAACTGGAACACAAGTTCTTCTTGTATGGATATTTAACTCTTCCCCCTACACTTTTTTTTTTTTTGTATTTTCTTCAATAGTTCAATTATTTTGAATATCTGGTTTCTGTTCGCTTTATCACTGAAGGGAATCTGTTTAAACAGCATTCGGAAGCGGATGCTTGAGGTTGCAGCTTATCTTCGATATCTTCTTTTCTATGAAAAACTTACTAGCTGCTGGAGAATTACTCTCATTGTGATCAAATCTCTGTCAGTAAGTACTTCAACATTGTTTCTCTTATGTGCAGCTGGTATGCTGATTTGGTTTGGGGTTTTAACAAATAATTTAAAGTCCACAAAGAGTTTACTAGTGGAAATCTAGTTAATGCGAGCAAAACATTGATAGTGTGTGTATTTCATTCTTGATGGAATGAAAGTTCCGCCTAATTGAGCTGCTGACCGGTGTCTACAGTAAGGTGAGGAGGCAGTTAGGCTGTAGCTAGTAAGATCAGGTCGCTAAATTCACGAATTTTCTTCACTTTCGAACTGTTTTTTTTTTTTTGTATATCCCACGAAGACATTGTGTTTTAGCAATAGGTATAATTCCAAGAGATTATATTGAGGGTGAGGTTCAAAGGGGGAGAGGTTTTGACTCACATTTTGCAGCACCAGTATGAATCCTGGATGCAAACTGCATATGGTTAATTTCTGATGTGAATGCTTATGAAAGTACGGCCGCGTCTTCGAACTTGCTCAAGTTGCTCAAAATATTTTTTGTTCCATTGGCATATTAGATGCTTGTTTTGATTTTTCTCAAGATAAATAAATCACTGAGCAAGGCTGGTGAGACTCTGAGGTATTGTATCACAGGAAATAAGCCTCCCATATATATTTTTACCAATTTCCCCTGCGTTTTAACTCGAGGTATACAGAGGTAGTTCGAAGTACAAATTTAATGGTATTTACCCGCCAATGTGTGCTTTCATCTTGTCCATGCGGGTTCAAAGATTCGAAGCACTGGCGGTTTATGGTTCAAGTTATCTTCAGAAGACAAGCCCTTCAGCTTGTTGTAGAGGAAGATCACTGCTACGAAGTAAACGCAGGATGGTATTTACAGACTTCCTCGTCTGTTTTTTTTTAACAGATAAACGGAGCACATAGGAAAAAAGGTTCAACTCAAATCTAACACCAGCAACTAAATTATCAACGCCCCAATCCACCTGAATGTCTGGGACCGTTGAGAGAAGATATGCAAGTCGACACTCCGTTTCGATGATAGTTTTGAGCGTGTGCAAACTCGACCGGAGCCATCCCCACAGTAGCATGTGAGCTTGGAGATCGGCATCAAGGGCCGAGGAAGCATCAATGCAAGAAGCTCGACCATAAATCATTAGGTCATCCGAGTTTCGAGCAATCATAACAATTCCTGATAGGGAAGAATCTTCAAACCAAGAACCATTACAATTGAGCTTGATGACACCACAGTTCCAAATTTTTCTAGTCTAACCATATGCTCCAACATCAACAACAAGAGAAGCAATGTCCTCCGTTTCGGCCGATCTTTGGACTTCAAAATGTAACCAATTACCAAAATTTGCAATATGAGCAGGATTAAATCTGAAACCGAACGAGCTAGACAACCATGTAGCTCCTGCATAAAAGGCATTAAAAAAGAAGTTGCATGACAGTTTCATCACAATTAGAACACATATAACATAAGAGAGGTTTTTAGTCCCATGAATTTGAACACAAGAGAGGTTTCGGTTGCATTGACAACCATGTAGATCTGTGTACTTCCTCATCTGTTGGACATGTTCTTTCTGTCGCATGTTCTGTAAAAAACTACCAACAAAGAACTGCATTGTTTTCCAACGCGAGTATTTTAGACATAAGTTTTTTTTTCATTCCATCACTTTTCATGTTAAGGAATAAATTTTATGGGCGGTCTCGATTAACGAATTGACGTACCAATTTTTTTTTTCTCTACCTAGATTATTTAGGCGGGGATTAGCTTGATCACATTTCTTGTGTAAGATTAGCTTGATTACATTCCTTGTGTAAATTAGGTTGTAAGGAGGAACGAAATGTTGTGGCCGGAATTCAGTGTACTTAATTAGGATCTTATCACTGGTCTTATCCAGAAGTGTCTTCTTGTCCCTTGGTTGGCAGTCAACAGGACACTTCGTGTCCCTTCAATTTGCTTGTCGGGTTTTTGGATCTTTCTGAATTTTTTAAAATTTAGAGTTCCTCACGACGTGCGTCCGGGCTCGTGTTCGTGCTCGCAGCTGGCAAAGAAAATTTCCATACAGAAAGAATGGGAATTCTTTATAAACAAAAAAAAATTCCTTGGAGAAACCAATCTCATACCCACCCTTACTTTCCTTTACACTTATTACCTTACCTTGGGTTTAGGGACTTTGGGTCTCACTTGGGCTCATTCAATTCTAACATGAAATATATCTATTTATAAAAAAAAATATGGTTTCTTATTCTGGAATCCAACCCTTAGGGAATACATTAGGCCCGATCAAGTGGAACTTGTGTCACAATATTAGGCCCGATCAAGTGGAATTTGTGTCATCCATATAGAGGATATATATGCTCTTCTTCTACCTCTCTGCAAGTTGTACGGCTTTGCCCAAGGCATAACCAACTTGGTACACGACGAATTTCTGTGCTTTTTTAGAAATAATTTCTGTGACAAGGAAGTATTATTACACTGGTAAATGCAGGTTTTTTTATATTTTTTAAAGTTAATTTTACCGAAGTACACATTGCTTATGTTCGAACCCAAAACCTTTGTCAAATCTTATATACCATGTAATGCCACGTTAAATACTCTTTGAGCAGGTCTAGTTGCATATATTTATTTATTTATCGTCGAAATACAATATACGTAGACAATCTACTCTAGTCAAAATTTTAAAGAACTACAAACGCAACACAATCTTCTTATCAAATTTCAATATTGCTATATATATATTATATAAATTCAATATTCGAACTTGAGACTTTGACAGTCCACATGGTAATCAACTAACGGGCTTAAGTGTATGTAGTTATGATTTCATATTGAGATCCTAACCCCATAATGGGAAGACCTTTAAGAAAAAAAAAAACCTTATAACCAAAAGCAACAATAGCAGGGGCATACCTGGCAAAATATTACCATCATCAGTCGTCACATCACATAGATAACGAACTTGTAGGAGAAACATGTTTACTTTCCATTTTCAGCTTCCACCAACTTTTCTTCAGCCAGCAATCAGTGGAAACAAAATTCGTGGAAATCCACCACTTGTTAGGTTAGTGTTTCATCTAATTCGAATATTTATTAGACTGATTAATTTATGTCGAATTAAATATAATATTAAAAAAATACTCCCAACACTAGTTTACCATTACTACATTTTTTATGAGATCAATTAATTAATTTAAAACAGGTTAATCTAAAGTTTGTCAGTCGTGCTTCGTGTTACTTAGGACCACCTTAGCTAAACAAAAAAGCAGAAAAGGAAAAGCAAGTTCAATTCCAACTCACACAGACTCATCTAAGTAGAAGGCTAGTGACGCGTTGATGAATTATTGATACATGCTGAGTGCCACCAAAACTAATCGATCACCACATGGACCAGATACCCCAAATTGTCAAATTGAGATACCTTAAGGCCATGTGTCTGTACAGTACTCGCCCAAGTAGACATTGCGAATGGAAGCAAATGATAGCTTCCAAAAAGATTGTGCTTACTTCTGCATATCCTCTTTATGACCCACATTGGCCCCCAATCGTGAAATTTCCCAGCAAAGATAGTGAATAATATAGTAAACACTATATATGTAATTCGATCATCAAACATATATTCACTGAATTTACGAAATTGAGACGATTATCACATTAGAAAGCTATTAATAATATTGTCAATTAAAGACCTTAAGATAAGTTTAACATATGCCCGATTGATTTTTTCACGGCAGAAAATAGAAAACAAAAAATATACCGCTTTTATCAACATTCTTGCGCGAAGATGACACGAGCATTACGATTGCTTTAACGATTCCTTTGTAGCAAAATTTGAATGCAGTCGTAATGTGTAATAATTATAATCCCATGATAATGACACGCTAATAAAACATGCACACGTTGATTCACCGACCCATTTTGTTGTTGGTTCAAATTGAGGATATAGAGTTCAAATTTATAAATAAATTATTTTATGCTCCGACAAATGATATACTCTTTTTTTTATAAATAAAAGTATATTAATCTTCAACAACTCCAATAAATGATCTACACTTATCTTATATAATCTCAAATGGAAGCACATTTGTAACATACAATATACATATTCTGAAATCTGTAAGGCCTGCTGCTTTTATTATTTTTTTGAAAAAAAAATGAGTCAAACTCCTATATAAAACGAAAAGCGTCGAAGTACAAAAGATAAAGAAAAATTACTCAACACCAGACAAATCGTCAAGATACTTGTGCATCCCCTCGTCTAGAGAACGAGTTTGTAGGGAACTTAAAAGTTGGATGCCTTTCACGAGATTGTGGTCGCTAGTCTTAATAAAATCCTCCAACAAAAAAATTTGATGGAAAAAACTCACAGGAAGGAAAGAGCACTTTGATATAGTAATAGCCCCCGATGATTCATCATCGATCACACGAGTACATCTACGAAACTAATTTCCCGTAAATCGTCTATGTAATCATCAAGAGAAAAAAGAGAAATACCATAGGTAACTCGATATGAGTCAATATTCAAGGCATGCTTTGATAGGTCATCCACCAGACAATTGTCTTCTCGTCAAGATACTAGATCGTGATCTCCTAACTCCTCTCTATCAGCTCCCGTGCACTCAAGACCTGGGTTGGTAAAAGGTGGGCTCAATCAACTGTTGGGTCGTCGGATGGTGTGTACTTGATTAGGATCGGACTATAGTCGAGGCAAGTGTTTGACACTTTCTCCATAAGACAAGATTGGCACGTATATTTCAGTGCACTACGGGCTACGGCAATCGTCCCCAAGACACAATGACTATTTCGAGCGTTTCCAAGAACGTTGCACACGTATCTCAAAACTTTTGGGCGAATCCTTATATACCCAGAACTTTCGGACTCGAGAGAGGAGGAGAGAAGAACAACTATTGCTAATGAATACTTATGCAATGAGTTGTTGGGACGATTTGCAAATGAGGGAGAGAGGTCTATTTATAGGCAATGAAGGATGGAGATTCGAAAGGCCACGAGGACTTATAAAGAGTCATGTCCAAATTTTTTTATAATTTGTTCATACTCTTTCATAATTATTTAACCAATTTGTGTCCTTTGATTTTGTGTCCTTTTTGCTTTTTTTTAAACCAAATGACACCAATAGTCCAAAAGATACCAACCACAATCAAAGGACACCAACAATCTCCCACATGGTTAATAATGTAGTCCACGAGATATTCGACTCAAATCTCTTATCCCCCACATGAATGATGACTAATGCATGCAGACTCTAATCGAAAGTTTCAACGTGTTATTATTGCATCGAGATAGGTAGCTTGCGGCTTTGAACCTTCCCTAGTAAGATATTATCGGATTTACTCGCTGCTCGGTGAACGCGATGTCTTGAACCATCAGCTTTTTGTGTAAACCAAGATAATAACATTTATACAATAATAACCCTAGTATATTTAGGTTCTCACATTGTATCTGTTTCGTCTATAGACTGTATCTTAGATTCATAAGTGTTTTCCCATTTGAAGCGGCCTCACTTCACACTTACATAGGTGATCTCCTATCGGAAGTATCCTGCCATACTCCACCTTTAACAAGGTATATGAATCATTAAAAGCATAATGCTTAACCTAGCCACACCTCTGCATGTCAGCACCTGGACAGCTTCTGAGAATGAGATAGGTTCCAGGTGATTAGCTGAACCCTCCATAACTTAGTTGTCTCGTTGAACCAAGTTCGTGGGATCTCCACTCATCATGGTTGAGTTACCACTATGGATGTCCTTTAGTGTGTGGACTTTAATCTCATTCCCCTTACTGCATTGTACATTTGATCTCAAATGATTCCTTTTGTAAAAGAATCAGCTCAATTTTCCCAGGACTTTACTAGAGATCAATTATCTAACTGTGTTATGTCTCTAACCAATATGTCAAGATTTACCATTGTACATTGTACTTTGTGCTCTCCCTATTATAGACAAAGTATTAATATGGGAGGCACTAGCTTTTCTGCAATATGGAATATCCTCAAGGAAGTTTCTGAGTCATTCAGCTTCTTCCCTAGCCTCGTGTAGTACTATAAACTCCGACTCTATCATGGATCAAGCTATGCACATTTATTTTAGAGGACTTCTAAGACACAGCTCCTCTTCCTATAGTAATTATGTATTCACTCATAGGTTTGGAGTCCTTGGTGTCTGATATCTACTTTTTGTCACTATATCCTTCTAATACAGCTGGATATTTAGCATAGTGTATGCCTTAGTTTATGGTATACTTTAAATACCATAAAACCTTTTCCAGAGCTAGCTAGTGATCCTTTCCTGGATTACTTATGAACCTACTAAGCTTATTAACTGAGTATGCAATATCAGGATGATTGCAGTTCGTTAAATGTATTAGACTCCCAATACTTTGCATATACCTCAGTTGCGATACTGGACCAGTTTGTCATAAGCTTCGAATTTCTTGAGCATGTATTCCACATAGTGGAATTGTGTCAAGCTTCTTTCATCGGCTTTCCTAAAGAGCTTTATCCCTAGTATGACGTCTACTAGACCAATATCTTTTATGTCAAATCGGATATGTTCTTAGTTTTTCACAATAATCTCTTTATCGCTTTCCATAATTAGTAAGTCATCCACGTAGAGACATATAATTATATAAGCTTTTTGTGTGCCTTTAATGTAATCATATTTATCGCACTTGTCAATCTTAGAGCTATTTGACAGCATCGTTTTGTCAAATTTTTCATGTCACTTTTTTGGCACTTATTTTAGCCCGTATAGTGACTTGACTAGCTGACATACTTTATGCTCTTAATCAAGAGTTACAAACCTTTCAGGTTGCGTTTCTTAATTTTACTTAGGCTTAGGTACTTTGACCTTTACTAGCCACCCCCACATTTTAAGGTAACCGTAGGAATACTTCTTTCCTTTCCATAGCTCGTATGGGGTTTTGGTCCTTTTTCTTGTGTGGCAACTTGCTTAGAATGAGCTAAGAGCTCAACTTCCCCCACATTTCTGGGATAAGCCTGAGCTAATCAACACTGCATTAATCATCTCCTTAAGAGTTTGATTTTGGCATTCAGCCATACCATTCGAATGAGGCAAGTATGGAGCAGTCATCTGATGAACGATGCCATGTACTCGACATAGTTCTTCAAATGAAGCTACAGATAAAGTAGTCGTCTGACAAATAATGTCATGCTCTTGACCGAGTTCTTTAAACAGAGCTACATATTCTCCTCCTCAATCACTTTGGATCGTTTGATTTTTCACGTTGAGTTAATTTTCAACCTCATTCTTATACCTCATAAAGGCCTCAGTAGCTTTGCCTTTACCTTTAAGAGATATACATAACCGTATCTCATGCAATCCTCGATAAACATGATAAAACATATCTTTCCGCCTTTAGTTTGCAAGTACTTCATATCCGTATGAATTAACTCAAAGGTGTAGTACTTTTTTCCACCAAATGGAAAGGTGCTTTGGCCATTTTAGCCTTCACACATACCTCACATTTATCGAAAGAGTTAAACTCTAGATTCGATAATAAATTTAGACTTACTAATTTTCTTAGCGAGTTTAAATTTATGTGTCCTAATTTATTCGCCATAAATTAGAACACTTGGCCAAAATAAGAAGAAGTTTTAACTTTATTCCACCCGTCAAAGGTATGGTGTATAGTTATTACGTTCATCTTAAAAAGCTCCTTTCCTAGGTAATCCTTGCATACAAATTTGACCCATTTTGGTCAGTACAAACTTATCAAATATAAGCTTTAAAATTCGGCTTTGCTTAATAGTAAGTCAGAAACTAAGATTTGCTTAACAATCAGCTTTTAGGACTACCTTGCCTAGTCCGACGAGTGTCCGAGCAGATGTGTCAGGTAGCTCCTGTGTCCACTCTCAAATCGTCCACTAGGTCAGTCTTAAATACCACAGCTGACAGATCCATCTTAGACATGTCTTCAGCTAGGTAAACCTTGCCTTTATTGTCCTTCTTTAGCTGGCGACAATCCTTAGCCATGTGACCGGATTTTCCATAGTTGTAGCAATTACCATTGATCTTCTTGTTCTTGGGCTTTTGCTTCTCCTGCTTATCCCCAGAGTTCTTCCTCTTCTTGACACCTTTCTATTCGACAAGGTTTATGGTGATCTCAGAGGTAGCCTTGCCTTGCTTGACTTTGGACTTTCGGCTATCTTCCTCGATCTGAAGTCTCACAATCAGGTCTTCTAGGCTCATGTTCTTCCTCTTATGCTTGAGGTAGCTCTTGAAATCCTTCTAGAGCGAGGGGAGCTTCTCGATCATCGCAGTCACTTGGAAGAACTCGCTGAGTTACATCCCTTCAACGTAGATCTCATAAAGGATCAACTTACAGCTCCTATACTTGGTCGATGACCTTCTTAGAATCTACTATTTTGAAGTCAAGGAACTGCCCGACAATGAATTTTTTTTGTCTCGACATCCTCCATTTTGTACTTCTTGTCAAGTGAACTCCACAGCTTCTTAGCGGTCTTGTGTACCGTGTAGATATTGTAGAGCATGTCATCTAGTCCATTTAGGACATAGTTACAGCATTGATCTTTTGTTGATCCGTCTCGTTCTCCGCAATTTTTGGTACGTCCTCTTTTAGGAATTGTACCAGGTTGAGCGTGGTCAGATAGAACATCATCTTCTACTACCACCTCTTGAACTTGGTGCCATTGAACTTCACTAGCATTTTGGCATGATAGTTCCTGGTACCGTAGTCAGTACAATAGTACTACCAAATGCTTGTCGCTGAGATAGATTGCAAATGAGGAAACCCCTCTATTTATAGGGGTAGAGGCTGCCATCTTGAAAGGCCATAAGCACACTCTGAACAAACATATCCTGTGGCTAGCAGGCTGTCTGTGAGCAGTCGTGTCTCTTCGGAGGCTTCTGGATAGGCATTCAGTCTTTGCATCCCTTCGGATAGCTATTTAACTACTATATCCATCCTCGTGGCATCTTTTTGTTGGTCAGCCTTATCCACCAGCTTCGTGTCTCATCGCAGATAGGGACCTTATCCTCCTCTTGGCCTCGCATCTTGTCGCTGTCTGGGTTTCAGATTACTCTGGAATTTTCTAAAACATTTAAGGCTCCTCAGAACTCCTCGCAAGTGGCAATTGTACGAAGTGCCAAGTATACCTCAATGCACCCAAGCACCTACTCTCAGCCTCGAGCCTATGCCAAGCCCTGTGCTCGTGCCTTAGAGGATGTTTTGCACCATCCCATGCTTGTGCTCGTGCTCGAACGGTATTAGTCGATGCCATCTTCAAGTATACAAATCTCATCTTGCGATTGTTAGATCATCAGATAGTGTGTACTTGATTAGGATTGGACTATAGTCGAGGCAAGTGTTGGACACTTTCTCCATAAGATGAGATTGCCATGTATATTTTAGTGCACTACAGGCTACGACAATTATCCCCAAGATACAACGACTATTTCAAATGTTTCCAAGAACGTTGCACACATATCTTGGAACTTTTGGGCAAACCCTTATATACCAAAAACTTTCGAACTCGAGAGAGGAGGAGAGAAGAATAACTATTACTAATGAATGCTTATGCAATGAGTTATTGGGACGATTTGCAAATGAGGAGGAGAGGTCTATTTATAGGTAATGAAGGATGGAGATTCGAAAGACCACGAGGACTTATAAAGAGTCATATCCAAATTTTTTTATAATTTGTTCATACTCTTTCATAATTATTTAACCAATTTGTGTCCTTTAATTTTGTGTCCTTTTGGCATTTTTTTAAACCAAATGACACCAATAGTGCAAAAGACACCAACCACAATCAAAGGACACCAACATCAACATCTCGCCCCATATATAGGATAGACAGAGATGAGTGAATTTCTACTTGGACCTACCGGAAACACCCCTCCCAAGTCAGCTACAGGCCAAGGATTAAGGCCCAAAGCTTTACAATAAGGTAAGTGAAACTAGCAATACCCTTGGCAAAACCAAACAACCAAACTCACCCGAGTTACAAGCATTACTATTGACACCAACAGAACCTGGATTACCCATCGAAGTTCCATCAGTGTTGAGCTTGATGAATTCCTCTGTGGGCATCTACCAGGAAACCAACATCTCACATCGGGAGGTAATAAAGTATTTTCTATTTGTAAGGATACGAGCAAACTCCTGTACTAGCAAAGTAATAAGGGAGGAGGTGCCTCACGGCAGTACCAGGTTGAAACATAGAATTATACCACCATCTCTAGTGCCACTAACAAGTAGTGACAAAAGTTGTTGCTCATAGGGGCCCATCTGTGAGAATATTAGTATATAAATATTGGCCTGAGGCCAGCATCACAAATCTATCTTACTGTAGATGTGACGAGCTTGTAGTAGCAGGGGTTGCCAAGATTGAAAACCTCTGATACGAGATAAATGCATCAATCACTCTTGCTCTGATCCACATATTGGGTATGTGGTATCCTGTGTGAAGTACTTCCTCACCTGCTCAGTGTTTGTCATTAATCTACAATGAAAAAATAACCATGTGAAAAAGCAAGTCTTCTCTGGAAACTGTAAGGTCCGAATACGGCCCAAACAAAATCAGCGACCGACATCTCCATGTCCCTACATAACACCATATATAGAGACTAAGTACAAAAACGTACATCTTGGATAAGGCTTCCAAGAAAGCGAGTTTGTCTTATTAGTCAAGACCTATAAAAGTCAAAATAAGAGCTCATAACATGGGGGAGAAGAATCTCTAGACAGGGAATGTCCTAACCACTACCTATAGTCTAGTAATCAGCGAGTTACCTGTCAACCTCAATAACAGGGAAGTCGTCGAGGATGTGGTTCAGAAGGGGAGACGAAGAGAGCCAAGGATATTTCCCAAAGAGCAGATATTCATCGTTCTCCACATTCTGAAGAGTCCGTGAGCAAGAGCCAGTCGGGACTTGACCATAGACCTCCAAGTAGTAGAAGAGTCCCACTTCAGCTTGAATATATCAAGATCACTCTCATCCTGACCATACTTACCAATCAAAACTCGCACTCGCAAAAAATCCTAAGATGGGAGAATCCTACTTGTTTTATTAACCTAAAAGGCCTACCGCACGTTGTTTTCAAAATCGTTCCAAACGTCGACCTGGAAATTGTCCAAAATCCTGGTCCGACCGGTTGGACCGTCGGTCATACCAAAAATTTTTATTTTAAATATTTTACATATATATAGATAAATAATATATATTTATCTTAAAAATTATTAATTTAAATAAGTACATCAATTAAAAAATACAACACTTCTTATACAATAAATAATTCAACCTCTTTTACAATAAATACTAAAACATTTTTTTCTAACCACCTATTTAATTTAAAATAAATTTATTTCCCGTACAATATTATGGTTTAACTAAAAAAATCTGGTTCAACCAGATAAAATGAAGGATTAGTTCAACCAAAATTTTTCGGTTGGACCAAAATTCTAGTGCACATATTTTCTAATTTTGTCATTTTATTAGATTTTTTGGTCTAATTGGAATTTCTTCATTTTGTCCGGTTGAACCAAAAAAGTTATTGTTGGACCAAAACCTGAGTGTACTTATTTTGTCGACCCAAAATACCTTCTGAAACGCTGTCCGACCGCGATATCGAGAAAAGCTTTTAAATCTACGGGGCATACGATATGGGAGACATGCAATTTATTATAATATATGTGCTATTCACCACGTATGCTGTTCGAAGCTGGGAATTAATTTGGTGTATTATGATGAATCATTAATGAGCAAGTTTTCCATCACCATTTTCCAATTAGTAATCATCTAATTCTAACTAACAAGGAGGATTGGTGTCAAAAAATAAATAACCAAAGGATGTCGGATGGTCTTTATCCACCAACTGCACCGGCTGTAGATCAATAAGTTATAGATTATTTTAATTCAATCAGATAGTACACCTTTGTAAAAAGTGGTTCGATAATTTTGTTGTGATTTCAGTTGAATCAATTCTAATATAATCAATGATACGTCAGATGTCTCTTCTGCGTACCTCAGCGTTGTAGGTGTAAGTTACTTTGTGCTTTTCTGGTTGGTAATAATTTGCTTATAAAAAAAAAGTTTCCTTCTGCGTCATTTTTCAAGGTTATTATTTTATAATAACAAGGCAAATTTATTTAAGAGATATTTTTATTTATAATATTTTTATAATTATAAGGTTTAAAACCATATAATCTTAAATAATTTGAAAATAATTATCTTTAGAAGCAATTTATATGAACTAACACCGTGTCAATGTGTGTCAAAGGTCCTCCAAAACGAACTCCTAAAGACATCTTCTTATCCACTGCTGTGGAAATAATTGATAATACTGTTAATCTACCTCTTTTATGTTTTTGATAGGCTGTCTTTTGTCTCAATATATTTTTTAGTTTTATCAGCGGGACCAACACGCATTGGTTACGAATTCTTTTTTTTTTTTGTATTTATACTTTTATCCTACCAAAAAATGTATTCATGATTTTATTAGAACTCGATGGACATCTGATGAAGGTCCCACCCCAAGAATCCACTAAAAGTGCAAACAGAATCCATACGCGTGGAGAGACACCGGCCATTCGGCGACCGCCCCAGTACTGAAGCCCATGAAAAAGCACCATTCCGGCCCATGCCAAAAAAGGTGGGCACAAAGAACAAAAGAATAATCGATGACAAAGAATTAATGAAAATTAATTATAATATAAATCTATCACTAAAAATTATCAATTTGAGAAATTCCAAAAAAAATAATGGATGACAAAAAATATACACACCTTACAAAAAGCAGACTACTCTTTCATAATAACATATTTGCCAACCTCCCTCACTGGACTAAAAAAAGCATAACCCACTAACATCTTTTTCTCCTTATAATTTCTGGGCAATCCTACCAAACTCATGATCTTCTCATTTGATGAAATCTCTACCAATCAAACAGCCCCATTCACTCTTCCACTACAGACCTTTGTACCTTCCCATTTGTCCTAATCTTATTCATGTTTTCCTCTGGAGGCAATCCTCCTCATGGGCAAGGGCCCTTTTGTTTTCAATATGTGTCCACTTTATAAGTAAATCTTTCACATCATTTTAAAATCAATGTTTGAACCCTTAATTTTTTACATATTTATATATTTTTTGTCTTTGGACTACGAACTTGTTGACAAAATTAACCAATCCATATTATGTAACTTTGACAATTGAAGTGATAGAATGGAATTCCTTGTACTTAAATCTTGAATGTTCTGGAAAACAAATATTTTATACTGAGTACACATGTTAGGATTTAATATTTCAATAAAATTTTAAAAATAGCTTACCTTTTTGTGACAGACTTTTAAGAAAATCACTTTTTAGTAAAAAAAAAAAGTTTGTAAAATGATATAATTGGAATAAAAATGTGAAAAAAACGAAATCAGAAGACAGTCAGAAGTAATCTTAACCAAATAAATGTTTGTCTCACCAACATTTACAATCTAAAAGAGAAGATCCACAATATAAAATTGTTTGCAATCATTTGGTAAGCTGCAGCTCTAGTCCAACCGCGTTTTTCCACGTCTTGGACTAGTTAAAAGTCGCAACTTTTTGTCTGGACAAAAGAATGTTTCTGGTAGTTCTCTTGTTTGACAAAATCTAACCTACGTGTTGATACTTGCTACTGATTGACCCAGAAATTTCTCGTCACACTAGTAAGTGGAGCTTCTTTAATTGTATAGATACCTTTAATCATTAAAACGATAATATATATATATATATATATTTCTTTGTTGGTAAATTGATTAAGTCAAATTACCTAGAGCTATTCTTAACCTCGTAAATATAATCAACGGCATTTTTGCAATTTGACAAACTTTTTATCTTCGAGTTATTCTTCATGTCGTTGTAATTGCTTGTAAGTTGTAACGGCTCCAAAGCAAGGTTTATTGCGTTAATTACAGCTTTCAATGCCGTTTAACCTCGCTATGAAAGGTTTTGACCACCAATAATGCTTACCTAAATAATTTTTAACAAGATTGCTTTCCAAATCTCGAGTGTCATTTAATAAGATAGACATAAAGATAAGCTGTCCCGGACGATCAAGTACCATATCAGGTGTCACATTAAGCAAAGAAGACTCTATTCAGTGGATTAATGAAGACACCTTGCCCAGATCCACAACTGCGACATTAAATAATTGCTCTCATGATAAGCATAATTATTCCCTTATTATGTGGACATATTATCAGCATCCTATGACCCTCAGTTATTTGGCTAAGCAAGATCATGAATCCTCCCAAAGCAGAGGCTTAATACAATTTTAATATATTTCTAAAATAATTAGAATGTTTAAAGATATATACCGTTTAATATCAAAATCTTCTTTGGCAACATTTTAGCCTAAAATGACTCTATTGTCAAACTATTTGTTGCCCAACATTTAAGCCCATTTTCGGATATAATTTTACTTAGGCCTTCGTCTAGCTCACGCCAATTGCGATCACATTGTTCTATACAATTGTTTTAGGACGCTACTGAAGTTCATGATCCGGAATGGAATAATCGACTAGTGAATCTTCGAATATTAGATAATTGCACAAAAAAGTTTATCGAAAATAATTTAACAGTATCAATTTTTTGTTAATAGGTAAAATTTTATTAATCTGAATAATATGTTCATATATATTAAAAACAAAACGTGTAAAACACACTCAAAATGATATGGAAAATAAGCAAGTAATTGTTTTTAATTTTCTGAAAAATTCATACTCAAGCAATACAGATCAAAAATGGGTATTTCGGATGGCTACCGTCCAATGAAACAGAAAAGGTTTCCGGTTTGAAGGGTCCCATTGGACTGTCGTAACCAGGGGATATAAGTGCCTTCTCAATATTATGCAAACTCATATGAGCAATATTATACAAACTCATGAAAGCAAATTGCAAACAGCCAACCGGCAAAAAATTGCAAAAAAACTGTTTTTTTATTTTTAATAAAAATATTGGAAAGAGAACTTACATTCTTGCAGACGCCAACTTTGCCAACAAAAAAAAAACTGATCCTTAACGATATCTACATTTTCAATGTTCGTCAAATTAAGAAATGGTTGGCTACAAAATTTAAGTTGCCTAATTGGTGACCCAGAAGTAAATAACTACAACATTTCATAAATTAATTTTCACTTCGATCCATACATTTGAGAACTGCTTATTGTTTACGGCATCAAGTAACAATTATGACTATTACCGAAAAAAATTATGATCGACCGAAAAAAAAGCTCCACAAAGAAAAATAAATGATACTGAAATCATATTCAAATGGTGAATATTTATTTATCGTCATCAAAGCCATATTGAATCCGACGATACAACAGAAATCACAAATGATCTCTAACATGAACACCCAAAATTTTCACAAACTCGTTCTAACATATGACCTCTTTTTTTCTATATTATCCGATATAAAGAAACAAGATTTCAGAAGAAAAAAAAATAGCCAAACTGCAAGTGGGCTGCAACTTTGTATTATCTAATCTTTCTTCTTTGCATATACAATCAAATCAAAAGAGGCCACATGTCCAAGAATCTTGACCAAAGAACATTGTAACTGGGCAATGAGTAGGATCATTAGCACTAGCCTCATTAGCTAATACTTGTGTGTCACTATCACCTTCGTTGATTAGAAAATCCCAACAACTCAAGTCGTTGTCACCCCACAAGTCAATCTCATTATAATTATTGCCGGACCACTGGTTGAAGTCCGGCCACTCCAAATCCTCAAGAATGTTGTTGCTGTTGTTGTTTAATCCATGGTTATAAGCCGATGAGGACGAATGGTCGGAGGAGGAGGTCGACGAAGATGTTTTGTGAGGTTGAATTAATGGAGCATCATCATTGCAAACTAGCTCCATTGCCATGTTTCTGTCGTTGCTTTTGTCTTCCTCTACACTTGGGGATGGGTCGGTAGAGCTCATGCTAGATTTTGAAGATGTCTCTATAGGTTCCTTCGCTAAAGGAATTATGTTCTTCTCATTCTCTTCTTGTTCTTGGGGTTTACATGGTGCTGGTTGTTGTTGTTCAATGGTGGATAATGGCGTGTGGGTTTGAGGATCAATGCCCATTTTCTTTAATTTTTTCTTTATGTGGGTATTCCAATGATTTTTTATCTCGTTATCTGTTCTACCGGGTAGATGAGAAGCGATTTTGGACCATCTAGCAAGAAGGAAAAAAATTATTATTAATGAAAGTTAAAGAAGTAAATATAGATGATATAGAAAAATTACAACGAGTAAGTATTTGGAACCACGTAAATAAAAGAAATGATTATGATCATACATGGATGCAAATGAATATATAATCAATGAAAATTCATGATTGTTCTATCATATTTAGCAAACATTTTGCAAAAAAAAAATTAAAATTAAATATGTGAATATCAGATAGTATAAATTTTGACATTAATATGATCCACACATGACCCACTACATATTTTTTTAAGAAATTTGCAATGATGCACGCATGGACCAGGTCTACTCATACAATGAAAAAGTATTATCATCCCTGGATTCAACACCAAAAGTATAGATGTCAACGTCAATGAGAAGCTGGAAGTCGTACATTAAACTAATTCATGTACACTACTTCTATATATCTGAACAGTCAGAGTAAGGAATCGGCACTTCGTATATATTTTTTTTGAAAGAGGTATTAAGTACTATATGTGATCAGGATATAACGTGTGCCAATAAACTAGAGATTTATTTAAAGTAAAATTACGTAGAGGAACCAACGAAATTTTGTCTAAATATAGTGGACTCAGGATTTCCAATTCTGAATATCAGAGGTTGACGTACAAAAATGAATTGAAGATAAAGAAAGAGATGTAGAATAATACAGAATAGGAAAGGCCAACCTGTTTCCCAGCTGAGCATGGAGATCAATGACAAGTTTCTCTTCTGACTCAGACAAAAGTCCTCTCTTCAAATCTGGCCTTAGATAGTTTGTCCATCTCAGCCTACAACTCTTCCCACATCTTAACAACCCTACATTATCAACCAATCCCAGTTTAGAACATTAACTTATGAAAAGTATGGTATCACTTTGGAACTTTCCCTATATCATGAACTAAATTTAATTTTGAATTTTGTCTTCGGTAATAAATTTATTCTAAAGCAATTCATGAAAGTAGCGGTCACATGAAGATATCAATTACAATGAGGACATGATGACATCATGTTGATGTCATCCCTACTAACTCGATGTTTGTAAAGGTGGCTAAGGTTGGATGGTTGAAAAATATATAGCCTATCTAGAGAAGGGTAATTTGGACCTGCAAGCTTAGGGACAGCTCTCCAGCAGCATTGGCCATTGGTGAGAATAAAATTGATCAACCTCTTGTCCTCCTCAGATGTCCATGGCCCTTTCTTCAATCCCACCTTGTCACAACAAGGTTGCCTCCCCATCTCCTATTAATTTGACTCACAATTTGGTCTAATAACACAGATTGTAAAGAATCGACGTAGATGTTGATCAATGCTTTAATGTGAGAGGCCTCTTCCCTTCTTTAATATTTCTGTTTCTTTCTATAGCAGGATAGTCGAGGCCAGAGGCACTTGGTTACCTACTTATATAAGTCAGGAGGTCCCATTATCGACGACCAATGCCAGCCAATATTCCCTTTGTCTTTTGATTAAAATTTTTTTTTTTCAGGTTGTGACATTATTATTAAATTTGGTTAAATATTTAAATGGGAAATTTTGTGCTTCTTTCCGGTGTACACGTGCCAGTGCTCGGGGGACGCGTAATTCGCCTTTGGATGGTCGTTGTCTGAGAGCGCCATTGCATCAAACTCCGCCTTCGCTTGGTTTAGAAGCGTGATGACTTGGGATACTGAAAGATTGCATATACAATAATACAACCAAATATGTGATATCAATCTCGTAGATATAAGATAAAATTTAAAATTGTGATTGTGTAATCATTATTAATAAAATCTGACTTATAAAAAATAATCTTCATCTATATTGATTTAAACTTAAATGGTTCATTGTTTTGAATGTACGAATATTAAATAGTATGAAAAATACGATATAAATTGTCAAAGATATGTACCCAGACAAAATATTTTGTTAAATTCAAGGGGTACAAGAAAGTGTGATGGTGTAAAATTTTATTTTTAAAAAAATTATAAATATCATTCTTAATTTTTAACAATTACACCCTCTACTTGCCTTTATTTATCTATTTATGAAATGACCACTCCATTTTGTACAAATTAATTGTTGTAAATTTTAATTTTTACCCATGTTTCTCATTAAAGATAACAATTAACTATGAGAATAACTCAGATCCAATGAGGCTACGAGATATGTGTTTTCAGAGCTCAAGTACAAGTAGGAGTAGATTACTATGGTACTTGAGAAAATATACCAACAAAATATGGATTAATAAAATTTAATAAACTGAAAAAGAGAAAAATGAACAACTTAATCAAACTATTTAACTCTTAATAATTTTATATATCAAATTGTAGTTACAAGTAAAATTCATGGGTACAAAAAGTAAGTGTGCTATTCAGTAAAATTTGTATATATAACAGTAAGATATGTACAAAATGTAAACTTGTAATGAGCAAATCTTCCATCATTGCAAATCCTCTCGAAGAAATTGTGCATTTTAAGTAGTAACTCATGTAGCAGATTTTTCTTGTTCGTGAGCAAATTAGTACATTACTTTATGCAACACCAGATCGATGATCAAGAAGTCGAGATGATATGAGAAGAATTACGCTTGTGTAATTAAAATGTCAAAATACAGAATCTTCGTCACTACTTTTATGCGAACTTTAAACTACAATTTATAAACGGTCTTCTACTAAAGTCCATTCAGGTATATTTGAGTAACATAATTCAAGTGGTTCAAATTGAAACTGAATGAGATGAGCATACACGTCATTACCGCGTGGAAGACTTGACAGTATATTGCTTTCATTAAAATTTCAAAAAGCTTCGTAGGCTGGCTCGAGCTGTATTCGACTATTAACCGGAAAACAACGAGTCAACCTAATTTTGGTGTTCTTCCAACGAAGAATTTGGAGTGTGGGTTTTGTACTTTCGTAGTTGTTAATACTTAATTGTCCTATGATAATGCATGCGTATGCCAAATATTCATAATCATGCGATGGGAGTTTGCTCGCCCGATATTGGAAAATCCGCAACATAATTGGTAGATGGTAATTGAGTAGTTGATGCATTCTCAAAATATGTTTTTACGATTGTTTTTGGGAAAAATATATTTGAATACTATATTTAAATGTGGTATGATAGTTAATAAAAAAATATTGTGTATTTTATTTTACATTCAATTCCTGTAATTTATTTTTCAAATATTTCAAAATGACGTTTCACATGTACATTCTATTTTAGCAGAAAAAAAAAACCATTATTGATCTTATGGGATAGGAAGCCCTAAGCCAACCCTTTCCAAGGAGAAGTAAAGATCCAGGAAGAGGGGATCATGAATAGAGCCTCCCTCTTCGCTTGGGATTCTTTCGGTAGTTTTTCGCAGTCGGGGCTACAAAGTCATAGTCTTATCATTGGAATACTCTTTTCATCAAATACTTTTTATTTGAGAATGTGATTGGTTTGATTTAAATTGTTTTATGAAGTTGAGACATATATCTACAATATTTTTGTTTATGACTCATCTAAAATCGAGACTTAAGATATCAAAAATATTTTTGAAGTTAATAGAAGTTCAAGTTACAACTATAAATTAACTTCGAAAATATTTAGATGTGTATTTAGACGATCTGAAGATAGATAGTTTGCCCTGTGCACGTGTTTTGACGTTCGCTCGTGAATGGAGGTTATGGATCCTTTGTCCTCTCATTTATACCCAAAAAACATATACGTCAATCTTTCTCGCATTCTTTAAAAAAAAATAAATTTCAGTACCTTATAATTTGAGAAAACATAAGACGTCCGTGTGGATCTTTGAGCTTGGTCCTTTCAGGAGAAAGAAAAAATATTTTAGTATCTTGTAGTTTGAGAAAATAGTGTTGTAAAAAGTTATTGCGAAAAGATGATAGCAGAGGATGTCGAGGAAGGCGATATATTTTTTGTGCGTCTATTTGTCTAGGGCGATTTCCGACCAAAATTGTTTTGGGTAAATTTACAAAACAGATTTAACGTAGATTAGTGATCATTAAAGGCAAAAAAAATTAGTGATCATGAGCTAAAACTAACAAAATTTTGTGACCTTGCGTCTGAGTAGCAACAACTGTCCCTGGCCTTGGATGCAATTCAACTGTATTTAATAGTGGTCATTCTACACCATGTAAGATATTATAAATTATCTATCTTTTAGTAAAATTATGAAAAATAAAATAAACTACGTATAGTCTTAAATTGTAACTATATCTTTTAACCTACACGAAAAAGGTGGAGAGAGGAACACTAATTTACAAGTGTCCTCGCAGGAGATGTTGGCGGTTTGTGGGCCGCGAGATGTCGGAGGAGAGAGTCATGGCTGACCAGATAAGGTTGTCGTCGCTGGTCACACTCTCACACTTGGTTTCTTCGAGCAAATCATTTTTTCGATTATGGACAAGCTAATTCTAATATATAACTACGATTTTGATGTCATCCAATCGTCTGCATGACGTGGTTGAAACTGAATTATGTAAAACGACAAGATGACGTTATTATGTTAAATTGAATTACTAAAGTAAAGTGCACCTGTTACGGTTTATATTATCTATATCTTCTTCATGCATGCGATGAAGGCGGATAATGTGGTTGGAGATTGATTCAAATAAATCAAATTAGCATGTTATATGACTAATCAATAGTTTGGTAGCTCATGCAATTGTTGATAATGGAAAATTGGGTCATAGTCGATTTGTATATTAAATACTATGATTCCATTTCATTTATTTATTATGAGTCTAGATTTTGTTCTTTAAGCTTTACTTAAAGAACAATTTTCAGAATATTACCACTTGATATATAAAAAAAATCACCATGAAGTTACTGCTTCTTAATCCCAGTAAAAAGGTACTAAAATTGATATTCATATGCAAGTACTAAAATAGTTATGTTAGATCCTACATACAATTATAGGTTTATATTTTTTTTGAAACAGAATTTATAGGTTTATATCGGAAAGGTATGCTACAATCTAGATTCTACATACCTTGTTGTTTGGACCATTTTATCTTTGTACTACGGCCCACTACTTTTGGGCCACATAACAACGCCTGTTAAGTTGGTGAGATTTTATGAGTGATGGGCTCATCGCAGTCAGGACAGTATTAGCTTGAAAATTTTATTCAATTAATACACACTAATTTAATAATGTTTCTAAAATATTTTTTCTCCAAATTTATACCCATTTATAAAATTAATAATTTGATTAAGTAACAAAATAATTATTTTCAGACATTTTATATTAATCCATTGTCGCATCAAAGTTACAAGTTAATATTTGTTTTTCTAAAATAAAAAAAATAATTATGATTTCTATCATTTCGAAACATGCTACTTTGTTTCCTAGCTAAATCACGTTATAATGATTAAACATGTGCTATAACAAAAATATAATGGATTTTCTAATAAATCTGTTCAAGATTTGATAGAGCCATAGAGGGCATTTTTTTTCTCTTTAAATATATTATTATATTACTCTTTGTATTGTAATTGGTATAAAGTTTGATATTGCATTGTACTTAGGGTCCATGGAAGAGCTTTATATTAATTTTTTTTATTAACACTTGGTTTAGCCTTGCGACAAGAAAATCTTATTTTTTATAGTGAATTTTAAGTTTGGTCTATTAGACTTAAATTTTCGATTTTATATGGTTTTGGACTTTATTATCTTCCCAGGTAAGATTTTTTCCTATTCAGAAATGAGTTTAAACTTTTGATCTCTAGAAAATGAGATAGGATATGTTGTCATCTTAACCACAATACATTAGTTACCCATAACTTATTAGTTTTGCACGAGTCTCACTTCCATATAAGTTTACCGTAGACCTGATTACGGTTCGAATTCGAACGAATTCAAATCGAACTGGTTCGAATTCGAATTATCAAAATATTAAATCATATTCAGTTCGTCCAATACGAATTATAAACCTTCGAATTTGAATTGAATTCGAAGTGAATTTGAATTGATTATTAAATATTTAATATTTATTAAAAATTTAAAATAATGAATAAATGTTTAACATTTTTTGGAAAAAAAGAAATAAACTAAAGTTTGAGTTTACACTTAATGTGCCAAAATAAGTTGTCTACGATTTAGGGTTTAAAAGTTTACAGTTTAGTATATAATTAAGTTTAGAATTTTAGGATTTAAGATTTGGGGTTTAAAGTTTATGATTTAATATATAATAGACTTAGAGTTTTAGGGACCAAAGGGCTTGTAGCCTAGCGGTATAAGGAGGTGTTGAGTTGGTGGAGGTCCAAGGTTAAAAAAAAACTTAGAGTTTTAGGGGAGTTTGAGATTTTTTTTACCCGAATATATATATTATATACACATTTTAATTAAATTTAATACAAATTTAACTCAAATCAAATTCGAGATAAATTTGCCAATTTGACGAATTATAAAATTCTTAAACCAAATTCAATTCAAGACAGCGGTTAGATTCAATCCGTGTATGCCCATCATTATAAGACAGCGGTTAACAAATCCACGCACAAAACCCAGCATTAGTCCCCCCTCTCGCTCTTCCGCTCCCTTCCTTCCTCCGTCGATATTTAGCAACAAAAAAAACTCGAAGCTTCCCCTACTATATTCTCCGAAGCTTTCAAATTTGTCCTTTTCCAAATGATGGGTCTTTGGGAGTCTCTTCTAAATTGGCTCAGGAGGTAATCCTTCGTCCTTTCCGCTGTTTTCTCTTTTTTTTTCCTTGCTCCTTTGGTTTGGTTTAGTTTTTGGAACTGGGTTTGCGTTTGGTTTTGTGGGTTTGTCTTGAATTATCTATCGAGTAGGTATCGAAATTGAGTTTCTTTTTTGTGTGTGTGGTTGATGGTGATATAGACATTGAACTCGCGAACTCGGTTTGATTAGCTGAATAATTGGTTTATCTGATAAAGATTGCATTTTTTTTTACCTTTTTCTCTAATGTAATTCTTCGAAAAAATGAAGGGTAGGTAGATTTATTTTGTGGTGAAAAATTTATCTGGTTACCTGGAACACGAGTGTTCGATCACTCGGGGAATAAGCTTAACAAGAGTGTATATATGGTTGGAATTATAAGTTGAGCTTCTATAGGTAGGTTCTTGCAATTTGGAGGCTATATTGTATGTTCAAGGTGCCACCTTCCGCGTCTTTTTATTGAAGCATGGACTAGTTTTTTCGAGTTGGTCTCCGAGTAGCTCCATTATTTGTGAGCTTTCATTAATTTGTTTTTTTTTGGGGGGGGGGCGAGGGGGAAAAAAAACTTAGACATTT
>SOPF01027506.1:131193-144094 GCA_012979155.1 Hypericum perforatum
AGACGCGGAAGGTGGCACCTTGAACATACATCGGCATCTATTGTTTGAAGCTAGTTTGAGTAAGAAGTTGGGGATGGTGATATAAAACGTTGCATATGGCATAGTAGGATTCTAAAACCTGGACTGTTGTCTGCAATTTGATGCGTCCTGGAGATTGTGGCAAATAAGTGGTTGGAGTTCATTTTAAACTAGAAGAACGAATAATTGGGGACAGAAAACATATTTGTCTTACATGGAAATAGTTTCTTCGCAATTAACTAGGCAGTAAGCTTGCCACATGAAGACATGCTTCACCCCTTACCCTGCATTAGCTGGCTTATGCTTGCACATTAAGGAATCAGGGTTTAGAAGTTTCCTATGTTAATGGTCCTTCCTTTTCAGTTAATCCCGGTAAGGAAATTCTTCGACCTTGATATGCTTGTCAGTTGTTCTGTCTGTGTGAAAAATCTTTTTGGTTCACACGTGACTATGACTCATAACTGGAACTTGATTGTTAACTGTAACTGTTGATTGATTGGCTTCTAATAGCTTCTTCTTTTATCGTGGCCATCAATCAGCTTGTTCTTCAAGCAAGAAATGGAGCTATCCCTTGTAGGTCTTCATCATGCTGGAAAGACGTCTCTTGTCAATTCGATTGCTGTAAGTCAAAAGGCCTGACAACTTCATTGTATCACTTCATTGGTCACTCGCCTAAGGTTTTCATTCTTTGTACCAGACGGGAGGCTACAGTGAAGATATGATTCCAACTGTAAGTATCTTTACCAAGAACATTTGCTGGAAGAATATATGATGACACCTTAAAAAATGTTTTTGCGATGTTAACAGGTTGGTTTTAATATGCGAAAAATTACAAAGGGCAATGTGACAATAAAGCTTTGGGACCTTGGAGGCCAACGAAGGTTTCGTACCATGTGGGAGCGCTATTGCCGTGGAGTCTCAGCAATTGTGTAAGATATCTGTTCCTAATTTTTCTTCCTCATACAGCTCTATTTCAAGAGAAGATTTATCCCGGGACATGTTTTATGCATCTTCTCTGCTTTGCAATTTTGGATTATTTCCCTTACCATTAATCCAGTTAAACTCCAATAGCAGGAAGGCTAATTGGTTGTTTGACTTGATGCAAGGACAGATATGTGGTGGACGCTGCTGATAGAGACAGTGTGCCGATAGCTCGAAGCGAGTTACATGAGCTTTTGACGAAACCTTCCCTAAGTGGAATCCCGCTGCTTATACTTGGGAACAAGATTGACAAATCGGAAGCTCTTTCCAAGCAAGCATTGGTTGATCAGCTGTGAGTTTCAAGAGCTCCAGTAACTGTTTTCTAAGTAACTTTCTCTTATTCTCAATGACAGCTCTAACCCTTGTTCTCTGGTTCAACTTTTGTAGGGGTCTTGAATCAATCACGGATAGGGAGGTGTGCTGCTATATGATCTCGTGCAAGAATTCCGTAAATATTGACATCGTGATCGAGTGGCTTATGAAGCACTCAAAAACCGTAAACTAGCACGGTTCACAGCGTAAGAAAGTGTTGCCTTCTAGATCTTTGTGTACAAGAATCGTTTTAAGTTAAGGTCCCATGATATTTTGTACAGTTGTGAACTGCTACTTTGACCGTTGTTTCATTCGTTTCGTCTCAAATTTAACGTGTTTTGCTAATGGCAGCAGTAGTAAATGCATTTGTAATTGTCCATTATCCTGTCTAGATTATTTTCTGGGATTTTTTCGCTAAATGGGGTCTTCTCTTTTACATTCTCAACTCTTGAACTCAAAATGTCTCTAGTGAATTAAGGTCTATTACGTCTTCTCTCATTGGTAAGAAGGAAACTTTTGATTTGCTGCCACTGGTCAAGTATTTTATATTTCCGGATTGGACCCACATCTACTCCCTCGTCATTGTTGAGGCCAAACATGCTGAAACTGTAGACATTTGTCTTTCCAAAAAAAAAAAAAATACATCGTTTGATGTCGCCAGCAAGTGCGACGATAACATCCAGTGGAGGACTTGTATAAAAAAGAAAATTTTTAATTTAGGATTTTGAGTAATCTGGGAATTTTTTCTGCCTGCTGTTTTCTTTTCTAGAAATAATGGTGAGATGTGAAGTTGTGAACAGATAATTTGGTGCGTGAATTTTGATTCTACGGATCTATGGGCCAAAGACATTTTGGGCAGCCAGACCCATTACAAGTTTTGTCAAAATTAGTTAAAAATTTCGACTATTTCTTTTGTCAAAATTAGTTAAAAATTTCGACTATTTCAGATAATCTGAATTGCTAAAATTTATTATCCGAATATAAACTGTTATTTGGACAATTCGGATCTACATCAAAATATAAAATTACAATTTGAATATAAATCAAAATATAAAATTATTCGATTCTAAAGAACATTGATTAGTTTGTGTGAGAGAGAGCTGTTAGTAGCACAGCAAATGAAGCATCACCAATGTCAAAGGAAGCTATTGATGTTCGAGATCGAAGGAACTAATCTTCCTGTCTGGCTTTTTTTGGGAATGTGCCTTAGGATCCTTGTATTACTCTACAAGTCACATTACAATGAATGAAATAAATCTAGAAGGTCGTCTTTGAAGTGGACGTCAGGAATCGAACATCATCTGTAGTCCAAGGAAGTATGCCACTAACGGAACAAACTAACTAATCTAAAGGTATTTCCAGCGCGAAAATTTGGGAATGGGATTCCTCCATTTAGAGTTACCGAACAAAAAAGGGCAACTAGGAGAGCCCCGAATGGATTCTATCAAAAAAAGCTTTTAGATAAGTCGCTACACCAGGAAAATCTCATAATAATATTGAGCACTAAATGAATTATCTTTTGGTAACGAGATGAAAATTTATATGAATACGCATATTGGATGTCAATCTTATGGCCCAAACACTTTCGGGGTAGGTAAGCAATAGGCCACGTGGATAATATTAATGTTTTCTTTACAAGCATAAGACTAGCAAAGGTTCATGGTCATGATTTTAAACATTTATGTTTGAACTTTACATGATCAATATATTCAATCGTTATGATTTTACCTAATAACATGTATGTAGGTATCAAAATAGAGTTTCTTTTTGTGTATGGTTGACGGTGATATAGATGTTGAACTCGCGAACTCGATTGGATCAGCTGAAAAATTGACTTATTTGATAAGATTGCATTTTTTCTTGTAATGTAATTGTGTGAAAAATGTGATAAAGAATACTTTGTTTATTCAAGATAGTAAACAGAACAATGACCAAGAAAGAGAAAAAAGCTTCTACGATAACAACACTCAAGGAAAGGAAATGGAAAGTGGATTGCTGACGTGTAAAGACAAATGATTCCACCCAAAGCTCTCCCGTTGACTAGCATTACTGTAAGTAGGGGTGAGCAAAAAATCCATTATCCATAATCCAAATCTAATATCCAAATTTTTTTTCGGATTCGGACTCGGATAATTTTATGTTCGGATTTGGATTCAGATAATCCAAAAAAAATTATTTCGGATTTAAATTTGGATTCGGATTTAAAAAAAAAAATTGGATTATCCAAATATCTAAAATATCTAAAACATATATAATAAATTATAGGATTAAAAGTGTGTGTTTCTATTGGGCTGGGCCAATTCTTTAGTAATTAGAAAATAAATTAAAAGGCCTCTTACTATTACTAAATAGTCATGACTTCATGAGTTGAAAAACACAAATAAAAAACACTTTCAAAAGTAAATTTGGATGTTTGAGTTTTTATCTCTGGTGTCTCCTTCCGTTTTATCTCTAGCTTAAAACTAGAAGCAGATTGTACGTTTGGGTTTGATAGAGCTTATCTAAATTTGGATGTTTGAGTTTTTTTTAGTATGGATTTTATTTTATTTTTCTCGAAGTTTTGGTTTTCACCGTTCTTACTTTGAGATATCATGAATATTTGGATTTTATTATTTCATTTTGCAAAGCAATATTATGATTGTATATTACAGGTTTGTGTGAATGTTACGTTTGTTTATTACCTATACATGTTTGTTAAAATTTCGGAAAATTGGATTATCTGAATCCATATCCAAAATAATTTCGGATTTGGAATTTCGGATAATTTTTTATTCGGATTCGGATTTGGATAAAAAAAGAATAATTTTGGAAATTTTGGATAGTACAAAATTCGGATAATTCGGATTCGGATAATCCAAATGCTCACCCCTAACTGTAAGTTCTGTTAGGAAAGATATGTGGTCATTATCAAAGGGAACAACAGCTATAGACAGGTGATTATTGTTTGTAACAAATTGGTATATAACATTTCATCTTCTGTATAGAGAAAATTAAAGAAAATGAAGATAAGCTTTTTCCTCCCAAAACGTATCTGCATCTTCTGCTTCTTCGTCACCATTCACTCCTCAGCCTTCTACTCATGGAGCTGAGCTTTCTAGTTCTGTGGATTATTCAAATCCATTTTATCTACATCCCAGTGAGAGTCCCTCATTAGTGCTTGTCCTTCCATTACTTGAAGGATCAGATTCTAACTATCAATCATGGAGTAGAGCCAAGGAGATGTCTTTGACTTGCAAGAACAAGTTCTAGTTCATCGATGGTTTCACTTATAAGCCAGCACATGGGGATCCCAACTTTCACAACTAGAATAGATACAACCAGATGGTCTCTAGCTGGATCATGAGATCTATTGATCCCAGCGTGGCACAAAGTCTTCTATATCTCCGATCTGTAGCTACTATATGGACGGACCTCAGAAATTGCTTTGGGCAAGGTAATGCGACATGAATCTCTTCATTACAATGTAAGATCTATTCCCTTCGTCAAGGAGCTTTGAGCATGAATGCTTATTTTATAAGTTTTCGTACCTTATAGGATGAGATGATTGAATTTAGACCACTTAGTGCTTATAAATCTTATGTTAAATTAGAGTGTGCAGGCAACTGCAGTTTGTTTACAAAAGCCAGTCAATATAGGGATGATGATCAAGTCATTTTGTTTCTAGAGGGACTTAATGAGAACTATATACTGTTAGATCCCAGATATTGCTTATGGATCCATTTTTCGATATGAGCAGAGTCATGTTTCTTGCTCTTCAATATGAACTCCAGCTAACTAATCCATTTGTTAATATGATGCCTTCATCATCTGTGAATATGGTTCCTAACATTTTTGCTCAGTCGAATGTGAACCTTGGTTAAAATCCCACGTGTTAGCAACTGGACATGGTAGAAGTAGTAACCGCACCTAGACTGGTTATCGGACTGATTACAAGAGGCTGTAATGTACCTTCTATAATCGAATGGGTCACACTGTTGATAAGTGCTTTAAAAAGCATGGTTATCTACCCAACTTCAAAGAGAATGATTATGGATTCTTTACATCTGGGTAAAATTCTAGAAATCAAAAGGTTGTAGTGAATGCAAGCTTCAATTGCTCTTCTACTTTGGCAGATAAACTATCTCAACTTCGATTATCTCTGGAGCAGTACATCTAACGAGACTCTCCTGGTACATCTAACCCTTCTTTGTCTTCTCCTTCAAGGCTCAATTCTGAAGTTTCTCCCAGTCTACATCATGCTGATGTGCATGTACCCAGTAGGGCTGGTATCTTTTCTTTGTCTTTGTCTTTCTTTTTTACTTGTTTATCGTATACGTAGTAGATTATTGATTCAGGGGCGACTGATCACATTTGTTGTTCCTTAGACTCTTTTCAATCTTATTCACCATTGCACAATACACACATTGGTTTACCAAATGGTTTACAAGCCCAAGCCATACACATAGGTTCTGTTTGTCTTACGGAGAGTCTAGTATTGTCTAATATCTTATATGTGCCAAGTTTTTCTTTTAATCTAGTATATATTAGTTAATTGCTTAAGAATTTTAGAGTCACTATTCACTTTGTGGATGATATGTGTTTAATCTAGGATCTGACTCTTATGAGAACGATTGGTAGTGCTAAGATATCATACATCAACTCTCCCTATCCTACAGCAAACAACCTACAACTTATACATAATGACCTAGAGCTTTGGCACTATCGTTTCAGGCACATACCCATACCCAAGCTCTAGTTACTTCGACAGATTCATTTTCCCATTGCATTGGCATCAATATCTTACTGTGAAGTTTGTCATTTTTCAAAGTTTAAAAGATTAAGTCTTCCACTTAGTAATAGTAGAGTTGCTGCCAAGTTTACTTTACTTCATGTTGATATATGGGGCAAATATTGTCCCCCTCTTATGATGGCTATCAATATGTTCTTACAATTGTGGATGATTTCACTCGTTTTACTTAGATTTACTTATTACAGTCAAAATTTATAACCGATTGCTTGTAGGCCTTTTGTACTCTCGTTGAATGATAATTTGATTCAAAAATTAAGGTTATCCGCATAAATCCTGGCAAGAATTTGTCATGTCAAGTTTTTAAAGGGAACACGTAATTTTACATGAAATAACTTGTGCATATTCCTTAACAAAATAGGCGAGTCAAATGCAAACACCAAACACCTACTTGATATTGCTAGGGCCATCTTGATTCAAGCACATCTTCCCTTAGTGTTTTGGAGTGATTGTATTATCCATGCTGCTTATATAATTAACTGTTGTCCATCCATTCTTTTGTCTAACAAAATACCCTTTGAATTACTGCATGATAATCTTCCTAAGTTTGATAATCTACGTGGTTTTTGGTGTCTTTTCTATGCTGCTACATATGCCCCTGGTAGCACAAAATTTAATCATCGTAGTCAAGCATAACTATTTCTTGGTTTTCCTACTACTATCAAAGGTTATAAATTGTATAACTTGACCACGTATCAAGTCGTTGTTTCATGGGACATCATTTTTCATGAACATATTCATCCTTTTCAAAATTAGTATGCATATGAACTTGTATTTTTTAAACCATATCACCCCTTGCATCTTGTTCTTCCTATGACTTCACCTCTTTTAGACATATTTGATCCTCCCTGTTCTTCATCTGTTCCTGTGACCTTACTCTTCCCATCTGTATCTCCCTCTATTCCATGTTCCTCTTCATCCTCTACCACCTCATCTCCACACACATAACCATCACCTCCTGCTATCAATATCCGACCACCTCAACCACATCATTGACCTACTTACTTGTCAGATTACTTCTATGGTGCTACTGTTGCATCTGTTAAGTCCACCAGTCTTTATTTTATCGAGGAGTTTTTGTCCTTAGATTCTGTGTCTCCTAGTCATAGAGCTTTTACTTTAGCCCTCTTATCCAACATAGAACCCAAACAGTACCAGGAGACAATTCAAAATCAGTCTTAGGTTCTTGCTATGCAAGATGAGCTTCGTACTCTAAACAAGAATTGTACTTGGGAGTTAGTCTCTCTTCCAAAGGACAAGAAGACAATTGACTGCAAATGGATATATAAGATTAAATACTATCTTGATGGCTCCATTGATTATTATAAGGCTAGACTTATTGCCAAGGAATACACACAAGCGTATGGTATCAACTTCTTGGATACTTTCTCCCCTATTGCTAAGCTTACCACTGTGAGACTATTGCTGGCCGTTGTTGTCCATCTTGGTTGGTCCGTTCATCAATTAGATGTTAGCAATGCTTTTCTGAATATAGATCTCTCCAAAAAAGTCTACATGTCCATTCCTAATGGCTTGCATCTATCCCCTACTGGTCGTGGAAAGGTTTGCCATTTCAAGAAGTCACTCTATAGTTTAAAATAAGCGAGTTGACAGTGGTTCTCAAAGTTTACCTCTACACTTTTGCTTGATGGTTTCTCTCAATCATGATCTGATTATTCCTTATTCACTAAAATCTCTGGTCCCAAGTTCACCATTCTACTCATCTATGTTGATGATATCATCCTCGCTGGCAACACGATGCTTCACTGTCGCAGGTAAAGTCTTATTTGAGCAACTCCTTCAAGTTAAAAGATATGGACATCTTAAAATACTTTCTTGAATTAGAAGTTTCCAGGAAACAAGGCACTCTACATTTATGTCAAAAGAAGTATACTCTTAAACTCTTGCGAGACACTAGATTTCTAGGTTGTAATTCAGCTGCTACCCCGATGGAACTTAATTGTCATTTAGATTCCGAATATGGCACCTTGTTAGACCATCATCCAGACTTGGATATTCATGATTATTCTATTAATCTCCAACAACCCATCACCTCAGTGATGTATTGATAGCTTGTTGATAGACTTCTCTATCTTACAACCACATGCCCTGACATAAGCTATGCGGTTGGCCAATTAAGCCAGTTCATAGACCGGCCAACAGATCTTCATCTTCATGCCAGATATCGTGTGCTTCGTTATCTTAAATCTACACCTGGTTATTGCTTACTTTTTTCTCCTGCTTATACAGTTCAGCTGAAGGCTTATTGTGATAGTGACTATGGCTCTTTCTTGGACACTCAGCGTTCTGTAACTTGTTTTGCTATCTTCTTTGGCCAGTCCTTTGTTTCCTGGTATTCAAAGAAATAAACGATCGTGTCTTGCTCTTCCTCTGAAACTGAATATCATGCCATATTCCTTCTCTCCCAGGAAATTTAGTGGTTGCGTTATCTTCTAACAAGCCTCTGCATTGACCATCACGGTTCTAGTCTAATTTTTTGTGATAATCAGAGTGTCATCCAAATTGTCGAGAACCCTGTGTTTCACAAGTGTATGAACGAGCGCACGCAAAATATTGAGAATGATTGTCATATGATTCATGAGCATGTACAATCAGGCTTTGATTAAGCTTTTCCATGTTCTCACTAATCTGCAGATTGCAGATCTTTTGACCAAATCATTGTTTGGTGCTTGGCATCCCTTCTTGTTATCCAAGTTGGCCTTGTGTGACACCCACCATTCAACTTGCGAAGGGATGATAAAGCATACTTTGCTTATTCAAGGTAGTAAACAGAAAAATGACCAAGAAAGAAAAAAGAGCTTCCATGATACGAACAGTCAAGGAAAGGAAAGGGAAAGTGGATTGCTGACGTATAAAGACAAATGATTCCAAAGCTCTCCCATTGGCTAACATTATTGTAAATTCTAATAGGAAAGATATGTGGTCATTATCAAAGGGAACAACAGTTGTAGATAGGTGATTATTTTTTATAACAAACTGGTATATAATTTTTCATCTTCCGTACAGAGAAAATGAGGATCAACTTTTTCCTCCCAAAACGTATCTGCATCTTCTTCTTCCTTTCTTTCAACAAACACTTTTTTACATAAAATATTAACAAGAAGATGAACAAAATGAAGGATAGATTTATTTGGTGGTGGTGACCAACAATTACTTAGTTTCGAGAAATCCTAATTTAACCAAGATGTCGAGTTCAAATCTTTGAAAACACAACAGTGTTAAATATTTGTTGGGAGAGTTTTGCTATCTTTTGGAATCCTATCCGACTCGAATTTGGATTAATCAGTCTAGTGAAATCGGATACTAGATGGTATAAACCAAACAAATATATTTGGTGGTAAAAAATTTATCTGGTTACTTGGAACACGAGTGTTTAATCACTCAAAGAATAAGCTTAACAAGAGTTAACATATAAATTTATAGGTTCTTGCCATTAGGAGGCTATATTGTATGTTCAAGCTGCCACCTTCTGGTTTGCATCCGTTTTCGCGTCTTTTTGTTGCCGCAAAGAATAGTTTTTTTTTCTTCTAGTTTTGATGCTGCACCTACATAAGCTATTGACGAAACCTTCTCTAAGTGGAATCCCACCGCTTATACTCGGTAACAAGATTGACAAATAAAAAGCTCTTCCAAGGAAGCTTTGGTGGATCAGCTGTGAGTTTCAAGAGCTCCATAAACTATTTTCTAAATAGCTTTCTCATCGCCAAAATAAATCTGTCTTCTTTTTAACCGCTATCAAATTCTCTTTTTCTAAATCACAGCTCTAACCTATCTTTTGCAGAGAGGTCTTGAGAATCAATCGCATATAGCAAGGTGTGCTGCTATATGATCTTGTGCAAGTATTCCGTAAATATCGACATCGTGAGCGAGTGTCTCATGAAGCACTCGAGAACCGTTAACTAAGTGTGGTTCCCAGTGTAAGAAAGTGTTGTAGTTTATCAAATTGATGGTAAATCCCGACACAGGAAAAAAATATATATTTTAAAATTTATTAATTTTATAAACACCAAAAATATTTATGCCGAGCAGAAGAAAGACATATGCTACGGTAAATTCTGACATATTCATACTTATTTTGAATTATTTATAAGTATTTTTGAATTTCGTAAAATCATTATTTTTGTTACTTTTGAATTAATTTTAATATTTTTAAATTCGTTCACAATCATATTCCAATGTAATATCGTTTAACTGTATTAGAAAATTGAATGAAATTGACGTAGAGCAGAGACAAAGACTGTAACAGTAACACAGTTGTAAAAAATTGAGGATTAAAACAAAACTAACGTAAACAAGAGAAAAATTGCAGGAACAAGAACGCCTAACTACGATGAGTAGGGTGGTCTTATGTACGCACAAGCTAGCTGTTTTTAAGGATATGGGTTACTGAACATGCTAAACAATAATATTTTGTTGATTGGATTGGGTTGGGTTTGGATTGGGTTGGATTGGGTTTGGATTAACTTGGTTAGATTTTAATTGATTAGGTTTGATTATAATTGATTTGGTTTGGTTTTTTTGATTTTGCGTCAGGTTTGGAGAATTTTTCAAACCAAGGGTATAATGGTCATAAAAAAATATGTTGACTTTTAGGGACTAAAAAGTTTGGTTATTGTGTACAGTTGGATCCAAAGAGTAATTTTTAAATAGTAAAAACTGAACTATTTAAATTCTCAAAGTACAGGGACCTTAGCCTAATTTCCCCAAATATTATTCGGTTCTCTCGTTACAAATAATGATTTTGCGACTTGTCTTCGTGGGAAACGGGTGGCTGTGCAATTGTCTAGATAGACAGTTGCAAACTTGTAATAGGAATCTTTATTCGGCTTGGGAAGCAAAAAACGGTTTGAGACCGTGTAATTAGCTTGGGCTGCTACAGTGCAAAATCAATTCTGGCCATTGTAGTGTCAAGATATGAAATTTTTTTATTTGATATATTTGGGTCGGTAGTTCCAATTTCGAAAGAAAAAAATTCTGCACTACTCAGAATGTAAATAGTACTATTAATAAACTTATAGCAGAGATGGTGGCTTTGGCTTTTGGATTTCCATGCTGAGGTAGCCTAGTCTAAGACCAAACGCACCCCTGCCCCTGCTACAGTCCGTGCCCTGGGCGTCACGTCAGCGTGACCCTGCTCTCAGTTTTTAAGCCCACACCCCTGCCCCTGCTACAGTGTTCGTGCCCCCAGCCACATCAGTTTTTTTTTCAGCTCACCTTTTTAAAATGCAGCTAACTGTATCAAACTCGTATATTTTTTCGCGTAACTTCGAACACGCTAAATTAAAACTCGAACCACGAAATTTTTCGAAACGAAAATTTTATTAAATTCAAAATATATTACATGAGAACTTGGAAATAAATTACATAATTTAAAATACATAAATTGCTTAAATATTATAAAACTGGTACATTAAGGCCTTTTTAATCGCTTCCTCGTCTGGGAATAAGTTTTGTCCTCGAGCAAGCAACGTCTGTAGAATGGCTAAATTTGCTGTGTCGAGTTTAGCCTTAGCGCACGTTTTTAGAATTTTCAAATGATTTTGGACCACACGTTTTTCCTTTAAATTTGGACCACACATTTGTTTTTTTACCGAAAAAGGCTCGTAATCTGGATTCAAAAAATTGTTAAAAATTATTTAAAAAAATTAAAAAAATTTCATTTGGACAAAAAAGTTGAAAATGTTGAAAAGAAATTTTATAAATTTTTTTCGATTTTTTTCAATTTTTTTCGATTTTTAAAAAAAATTAAAAAAAAATTAAAAAAAAATAACTCGACCGGGGTGACGTGGCCCAATCAGAGCGGGCCACGTCGCCCGGTCGAGGTCGCACGTCTGGGGCGCTGATGTGTGCATAAACACACACGTATTTGTTTACGTTTCATGCATGATTTGTTCGTACTTTGATTTTGTATGTCTATCATTGTAGTGCGTTTAGTGCATTTTTGTGTTTGTTTCGAAGAGCGAGGGACCTGTCGAAGTTTGGTGGTTTTTGTAGGTGTTCGATGGAGGAATGGTGTAGTAGCAAGGCATCAAGCGATGATGGAGGGCGAGGACCAGAGAGTTGAGGAGTCGAAAGCTGAAGAAGACGAACTGCCAAGGTCCAGCGACCCGCTGGGAATGCGCTGCCAACATCCAGCGACCCGCTGGAAGATCCAGCGACCCGCTGGGAATGCACAGGCAACATCCAGCGACCCGCTGGGAAAGCCAGCGACCCGCTGGATTTGCCGGGAAAGAGGAGAAAAGCCTATTAGTCAAATTAGGACTTCTTGTTTTAGGTTTTATTTTATGTCAAACTATATAAGGGCTTTAAGCCTCAGTTTTAGGCACTCTTGAACGTTTACACACAAGAGGCAACCCTAGTTTCTTTCCTTCCTGCTTTCGAATTCAAGGATTGTATCAACGACTTGGATCTTCAATCAACGCAGTATTTGCATACTTCGTAGTCAAGAATTGTCTTTACATTCAATTGCTTGATTATTCATTGTTTGATTGATTCGTTTCGTGTGTGAGAATTGAGATTGACAACCTTAGTTCATAGCACAGATTACATCCGTTCTTTTCGTTTCGTTGTTCTGTACTTTTGGATTTAGGGTGACAGTCTTAATCCTTAGTACGATGTTATATCCGTTTCGTTTCGTTTCGTTTCGTTTGTTTAAATATTGCTGTTAGGGTGTAGGATTGACAACCCTAGATTCAAACACAATACTATTCGTAGTTTAGAATCAACTAATCATTCAAATTGAATTGCTTAGATTAAGATTGGGAATTCATAATCTGGTACTTA
>SOPF01027506.1:149094-171155 GCA_012979155.1 Hypericum perforatum
AGAACGCCAAAATCTACAAAGAGAAGACCAAGAGGTGGCACGATAGAAAGATCCTACACCGCGAGTTCTCTGCGGGCCAACAGGTACTTTTATATAACTCTCGTCTGAAGTTATTCCTAGGAAAACTCAAGTCGCGATGGACTGGACCCTATACAATTGTCACTGTATCGCCACATGGAGCCGTTCAAATCCGCAACGATGACACCAAGGAGGAGTTCAAGGTAAACGGACAACGATTGAAGATCTATCTCGGTGACCACCTCGACCCTCAAGAAGACCACATGGACCTTCACGACCCCACACCTCAGTAAGAGTACACAACCGCCAAGCTAACGACATTAACTTAGAACTACTACATTTGTTTTTTTTCAATTTTTTTCACTATTTAGAGTCACTCGTCCGAGTTTCCCTGAGTTTGTGGGTTTATAGGGGAATGTGCATAGTGTCACCCTCACAAAAATATGTGCTGTTTTAGTTTCGTGTCTTGCAGGATTCTCAGGCCTACGAAAGGAAGGAAAGAGGTCAAATTCGCAGAGAAAAGGTGTTTCGGCCAACTTTCAGCAACCCGCTGGGATTTCCAGCGACCCGCTGGAAGTGAGCCGCGCGGAACCCAGCGACCTGCTGGGATTTCCAGCGACTCGCTGGAAGTGAGCTGCGCGGAACCCAGCGACCCGCTGAGATTTCCAGCGACCCGCTGGAAAACGCGCATCCGGCCATAAACCCTCAAAAACCCTAATACCCTTCTTCCTCCCACCTCCTCTTCATTCCACCACCTCCCAACACAAACCACTCCTCAACCCCAACTCCTCTTCACACCAAACACCCACCACACCAACTTCCCACCCTCCCAACCATCCCCTTTCCATCCCAAACCCCCCCTCCACTAACACCCACGAAACCCAAGCACCCTCCTCCCGAAAATCCTCGTTTTTTTTCCTTTTTCCCAAACTTTGTCTCTTCCTTTTCTTTTGCAGATTTCGGGCTCGAGGCGTCACATCTCCTTCCACCTTCGACTGGGATTTGCTGTGCTCAACGCGAGCTATCCGACGAGCCAACCACCTCCCACCGTCACCGTTGACCACTTTGATGGCCCCAAAACGCAGCCGCACATCCTCCACTCATCAGGGCGAGCCGAGCTCCGCTCCCGCTCCGCAGGTAGACATTGCTCGAAGGTATAATGCCCCTTTCCCGATCTTTAGTCAAGAGGAAGGTGAACGTTGGAAAAAGTTCGAGGAATGCAAATTTGTTGAATATATGATGATTGATTGGAGTGAAATGCACGCACTTGGCATTGATAGTGACTTGCGTAGAGCCCTAGATGATTTAGGATGGAATTATTTTGCGAACACAAGCATTGATGTTCACCGTCAAGTAGTTGTTGAATTCTATAGTACTGTTGTGTTGGGTGCCAATGATGTGTGTTTCACTGCACGACTTTATGGTCGCCCAATCACTGTAGATGAACACCTGCTTGTCAACCTCTTAGAACTAGGCGCTAGGGGCGGGGAATTTGATTTTCAGAAAACTTGGAATGCACAAGTCGGGTGGAAGAAACTCACCGGTTTACCCCACTATAAGACACAGCCATCTGCTAGCCTGCTCCCCAAACTTTATATGGGTGTGTTACACCGCTTCATGTGTGCATGCTTTAGTGGTCAATTTGAAAACAACCGACTCAATCGCCCCCAAATCTATGCTCTCTTCTGTGTCCAGGAGTGCCAACCTTTCAACACCGTTGCTCTAATTTATGATGTTATCAAGCATACATTACAGATGACTGACCCTAAATGGCTAGGACTTGGCCATATTGTCGCTTTGCTTGTTCGTCACTTTTTGCCAGGTAGGGACCCACCTCTGCTTCGGGGCATCTTCCGGCCAGGGCTTATAACTCGTGAGCAGTTGGTGAAATGGAACTTGCTCTACAAACAAGATACTCCGCAGGGCGTCGTTCTCTACAAAGAACTCCCGTGGGCGGGACCGCCCGGCTGTCCGGGAGCAACTCAGAGGCTCCACCTCTGAAGCACCACCCCCTAATTTTGAGCAGCGCTTAGAAAACCTAGAAATCCAAGTACGGACCCTCACCGAAGACCATGCGGCTTTTCGGACTCAGTACCAAGCCGACCAAGAATACAATCGTGCGTAGTGGGAGTGGCTTCGGAGTCAGTACCCACCTCAACCCTGAACAGGTGTTCCCGCCCCTCTCACTCCTTCTCTCATGCATTTGTTAGTGTTTTCATGTTAAGCGTCATCTACTCCAACACATTGAGGACAATGTGCTCTCTAAGTGTGGGGTAGCATGTTTGATTTTGTCCTGTGCAAGGTAGACATGTTTCATTCGTTTTTTCTCTTTTTCGTAATTTCGTTGTTATTTTGCATGTGATCGAGTCTGTTCTGCGTGTGGCATGTGTTTTTGATTGAATTGTTGAGTCGTTTGCAACTGATGAACATACCTCCGGACTCGTGAACTTAGGATGACTACTGAATCTTGTTGTTTAGGCAGGAATTGACCTTGAACACCTGAAGCAGGATTGTGTAGACTTAACACCCTTGGTTATTTAGGTTGATAGTTGCACTAGGTAGATCATACCTGAGAGCTTGATGAGTTACCTTGTGAGGATTTGTGCCGAAGGATGAGACTCCCGTCTCTATTTTGATCATGAGATGCTTACATGTTTCGGGCTACGAGAGTAGTATACTAGCACTTGGCGCAATTTCGTAATGCGGGGTGAGTTGTATATCGGGGGCCATTTTGATGTTGAGCCTAGAGCCGTAGAGCCAAAAAAAACCCGATCCTCTCCATTGCATAACCCCGTTGAGCCTAAGCCTATTCATTGAGTTACTATCTACAAGCCACTACATGAGCCAATATCCAACTCCCACCTACCTTTAACTACTTAATCCGAGGGATTAGGACATCAATTGTGGGAAAACTTTGTAAGGGTGCATCTTGTAGTATAGTTGGGAAGTATTGGTTATCAATTGGGTTTGCAACGGAGGGTAGAATTGAGGTCAACAAGCAAAACCAGGATAAGTTGCCAACAAAAATGTAAAAATGTGTGCAAGGAAAAGAAAAGAAAAAGGGGATGTGGAAAGAATGGAAAGAAAGAAAAAAAAAAGTGAAACAAATCCAAAGGAAAAGTGGAAAGAAGTGAAGGAATGTGAGAAAAGGGAAAGAAGGCACACAAAGATAAGAGGCAACGGATCCCAAGTCAAAAGACCTTTAGGACATAGGTACATTGGGTTGAGTGTTTAGTTGTGTAGGGTGAGTTCCTTAGTATAGTCGAGAGTTAGATTTTATGTGTAACCCTCGGATTGGGTGGTCAAGCCACTACCCGACATCTTATCCTCCCCTACCTTAAACCACGTTACAACCTTATACAAAGTCCCTCTTGATTACGAGTCCTGCATTGCTTAAGAGAGTGTCAAGTGCGACGTATAATATTCTTAGACCCTGAGCATGTTCGCGAGTGATAGGTAGTTGACTACTCTATAGAAGTGAGCGAAAATTAATCATATCCACTGAGTGGTCAGCTCTCGTGTATGTTTTGCCTAGTGCGAAAGTCCGGCTAAACAACTGAGGATGTTATGTTTACACACTCGTTATTCTTGGCATTTGAGGGAGATGATTGACTAGCGATAGGATGATGCATGTCACGATTTGTTCTGAGAAAGGAAGAACCGTAAACACGGTGTTTCTGATGCAACTTGCTTGGGGACAAGCAAGAACTTAAGTGTCGGGTTGTGATGTGTGCATAAACACACACGTATTTGTTTACGTTTCATGCATGATTTGTTCGTACTTTGATTTTGTATGTCTATCATTGTAGTGCGTTTAGTGCATTTTTGTGTTTGTTTCGAAGAGCGAGGGACCTGTCGAAGTTTGGTGGTTTTTGTAGGTGTTCGATGGAGGAATAGTGTAGTAGCAAGGCATCAAGCGATGATGGAGGGCGAGGACCGGAGAGTTGAGGAGTCGGAAGCTGAAGAAGACGAACTGCCAAGGTCCAGCGACCCGCTGGAAGATCCAGCGACCCGCTGGGAATGCGCTGCCAACATCCAGCGACCCGCTGGAAGATCCAGTGACCCGCTGGGAATGCACAGGCAACATCCAGCGACCCACTGGGAAAGCCAGCGACCCACTGGATTTACCAGAAAAGAGGAGAAAAGCCTATTAGTCAAATTAGGACTTCTTGTTTTAGGTTTTATTTTATGTCAAACTATATAAGGGCTTTAAGCCTCAGTTTTAGGCACTCTTGAACGTTTACACACAAGAGGCAACCCTAGTTTCTTTCCTTCCTGCTTTCGAATTCAAGGATTGTAATCAACGACTTGGATCTTCAATCAACGCGGTATTTGCATACTTCGTAGTCAAGAATTGTCTTTACATTCAATTGCTTGATTATTCATTGTTTGATTGATTCGTTTCGTGTGTGAGAATTGAGATTGACAACCTTAGTTCATAGCACAGATTACATCCGTTCTTTTCGTTTCATTGTTCTGTACTTTTGGATTTAGGGTGACAGTCTTAATCCTTAGTACGAGGTTATATCCGTTTCGTTTCGTTTCGTTTCGTTTGTTTAAATATTGCTGTTAGGGTGTAGGATTGACAACCCTAGATTCAAACACAATACTATTCGTAGTTTAGAATCAACCAATCATTCAAATTGAATTGCTTAGATTAAGATTGGGAATTCATAATCCGGTACTTAGAGAATTGATTCATCTGTCCCTGTGGAGACGATCTTACTTATCATTCTATTACTTGTGCGATCGTGTTCTCTTGTACGTATTTTAGACCCGATATTTATCGCATCAGGCGCCGCTCACCCCCCTGACACGCGAGGGTGAGGCGTGTGTCAGGGAGGCGCCCCATCTCGTCCAATGGGGGGTGACACGTGGCTCGCCCAGGGCGCACGCCCCCTCCTCGTGCGGGTGGTCTAAGAAAAGAAGTGGATTTCTTGGTACAAGTGGGTTTGCTTGGTGTATTTTCAATTTGCTATAGGTATAATCATACATAGCATAGTGACAGCCGCGTAGAATTAAACTTGACAATATTTAAATGTGAAGTTAGGATTTACCTGATGTGTGTAAACACAGGTTTGCGTTAGTCGGTTCATACTAGTCATGTTTTAAGTAGCTCTGAGTCGAGTTTTGTGTGTCTTTTATGTTGTTTTGTTGTATTGAGTCCGGAAGCGGAATATCTACTGGTGTCGTGTATTTTGTAGGTGTTTGGAAGAAATGGTGAGCGAGATGAGAAGCGGTGGGATCCCGAGAAGAGTTGACGAAGAACCGGAGTGCTGTTGCGGCAGACCCAGCGTACGCTGGAGAGTATAGTGGCGAATTGCATTAGAAGAGCCAAAGGACGCTGGCTAACCAACGTACGCTGTCCGGCCGGGCAGACGATCATTTGTTGCACCTATTTAGTTTATTTAGGTTTTTTGGAAAGTTTGTAACACCTATATAAGGTGTCGAGACCTAGGTTAAACAGATTCTTGGACGGCTTTAGCGCAATATTGCCATTTACATTCAAGGATTGTGATCAACAATTCGGATCTCCACTCGAAGCGGTATTTACATACTTCGTAATCAAGAGTCATTTTTATATTCGATTGCCTGAATATTTATCGATTGCATGGTTCGTGTCGTGTGTTAGAATTAAGATTGACGACCGTAGTTCGTAACACGGATTGCATCCATCATATTATTTATTTATTATTGATCGCTATTCAAGTTTAGGACTGACGACCCTAGATTTGCATCACGGTTCGTAGTGTAGAATTAACCGACCGATCATTCGATTTCACTTGCTTAGATTACGATTGAGAACACATAATCCAGTACTTAGAGAATTAATTAATTTGTCCCTGTGGAGACGATCTTATTTACTACTTGTGCGATTGTGTTCACTTGTGCGTATTCCTAACCCGGTATTTATCGCATCACACCACAAGTTTGAAGTAATCATTTCCTATTACATTTTCTATGATGAGTTTTATAGCGATATGATTTTACCGAGACCGACGATCGCGATCGAGTATACACCATATTAGGTAAACATTATTTTTTTTAATGATCCTGAAAAAAATTATAAGTTAACAAAATTTTACTTATTAAAAAACAGTATATTATTCCAGTTAAAGAGATTCAGAAAATGATTTGGCCCACTGGCCCGGTGTAAGTGAAAAATTCTCAACAAAAAAAGATATTGAAGTGGTCGATGATTCGGCAGATGGGTGCATTGCCCTTTGTCGCTTATTGCGTCATGGCGTAGACGTCATTATCTGTAGTCCAAGGAAATATGCCATTAATGAAACATCTAAGAGAAAGGTAGTTTCTGCATGAAAATCTGGGAATCGGATTCCTCAATAATATTATATCCGGATTCGTAGATCGGGCAAATAGGTGAGCCAACATATTGATCCTTCGAAATAAATTCAAGGTATTGCATATCGAGATATTCTTTTGTTAGGATAGCTTAGTGCAAATAGTAAGGTTTAATATATCCTTATCACCAACAGACATATGAGATGAAGTTAAGACGATAATCATTATAATATCTGAAATACAAAAGGATACATATGTCAGAGGCCACCTATGAGTCTAATTCTCCATATACTGATGGAGCCATTTCCCCAAAACCCAAAGTCTAAATAAGGATGGGGCGAGTTTTTAGAATAGATTTTAATCGAGGTCAACGAGGACAACTTCGACTTGTGCGAAAGAAATTTTGTGTATTAGAGGGTAAATTCAGGTGGGTAGTGCCCGCGTCTAGGTATAGCATGATAGCTCTTAGTGGGTAGTTCATCATGCTAATGATGTCTAATGAGATTTAAAGAAATATGAATATACGTATTGGATGCCCATCTTAGGGCCCAAACACTTTCTACTGAGCCCAGTGATCAAAACTATTTAACTTAGACAGTACTGACCCCATACTTAAAATGAAATTAACCCAAAAAAAAATTAAGAAAATCCAAAATTAAATACTTTACTTTAAAAAATGAGATTGACCCAATGGCAAAAATTTGGCTGTGCCACTTTACCTGGGCACCTTCATGTTAAGAAAATCCGGATGGGATACGTTCCAGAAAAAAGAAATGATTCTTGGGTATAATGTGGAAGAGAGAATCTGTTCGTTTTGGTACTAATCCAGCCAACAGTGACCTGTGAATTGATATTAGACACCCAACTAGATTTGTCCTCTCCATCATCATCATCATCATCCATAGTGTTTGGATGCTCTCTCCCGTTACCGTTAAAAACCGATGTACTTGGGCCGGAAAGATTATGATTTCCCTTAAGTAGGCACCGGATTCCACAACTCCTAGGGCCTAGAGTGAAACAACTAATTTATCCAAGTGCCCTCCAATAACAAGATCTAGCCTTGGATTTCATTGCTTGATTTTTTTGATGTTATTCTTAAAATTGATTTGGGGTGATCATATTTCTTTTCATTTTTTTCCTGACCCCGTAAATGATTTATTCTGTTAAAAATATTTGAATAATTTAATAAATGATTATATGTATCAATAATGTACATCTTTTTTGACACACGAAATAACTCCAAAATTAAACATTTGTTATGTGACACAATTTCAAGGTGCATATTTATTAGAACGTTTTTTAGATGAGTGTGAATGAAGACATATCACATTAACAAAGATTCATGTTACTCAAAACATGTGATCAAATCACGATAATAAGTCACAAATTGATTGTATGCATACCCCATGCCTTGCTCCATTTTCAAGTCCAATAATAGTTAAGAACGTAAAGAATAAACCGACATCCTTGTTAGAGATGTTCGTGATATAAAAATTAGGGAGATATCTCCCATGAAGCCAAAAATTGGAAAGCTCTCCTTGACCCTGGGTGTGTCTTGGAAGGGCAATGGCAAGCGACAAATCAGGTTTATTTTCTAATTAAACTATGTGCTAAAAGCCACTTCAACTACCCTTCCTCCAAGTCCTTCGTGGGACAGCTAACCTCTATGTCTTTATCCATCAATCTCGAGTTTATTACCCCTTTCATTGTTCAACAATATATAAATGCACTAACCACTGTTAAAAATATCACGAGACTGGTTCCTACCAACGAGGGCGACATTTTAGGGACTTGGATATACTGGGACAACCTTCTTGACAAGGGTTAATATAGTTAATTAACCTTGAGAGTTTCTCTCTCCATTAATAACCACTCCACCTAATTAAGATTAAACCATTTTCTCTCCCCTTTTGAGCCGTAATCCTATTAATCATGGATTTCTCTCTCCACCTTTTGAGTCGTAATCCCATTAATTACGTATATTCTCTCTCCAATAAATACACTTTTTTCCCCAAACCTTATTTTGAACTTCGAACCACTAATGCAGGCCTTCGAACCACTAATGTAGGACTTCGACCACTAATGCAGGACTTCGAACCACTAATGTAGGACTTCGAACTACTAACGCAGGCCTTCGAACCATTAATGCTGTCCTTCAAACCACTAATGCAGGCCTTCGAACCACTAATGCAGGCCTTCGAACCACTAATGTCGGACTTTGAACTACTAATGTAGACCTTCGAACAACTAATGCAGGCCTTCGAACCACTAATGTAGGACTTTGAACTATTAATGCAAGCCTTCGAACCACTAATGCAGGCCTTCAAACCACTAATGCAAGCCTTCGAACCACTAATGTAGACCTTCGAACCACTAATGTCGGACTTTGAACCACTAATGTAGGCCTTCGAACCACTAATGCAGGCCTTCAAACCACTAATATAGGACTTCGAACTACTAATGTAGGATTTCGAACCACTAATGTAGACTTTGAATTGATGACCTAACACTATAAAAACCATCAATGATCAACGATAAAATGAATAACTGGAAAATAAAATAAATTATGAGTTTAAATTTTAAATTTTCCTTAAAAAAGGATATTTAATGATACTTATGCTAAAAAGAAGGAAGCTATTAAATGTTGGGTTTTTAAAAAAACGGGACATTTAATGATAGTTATGCTAAACAGGAGGAAATTATTAAATGCTGGGGTTTTTAGGTTTGGGTAAATGTAAAAAATGTCCTTGGTGATTAATAACCATTAGATTAGAATCTTTGAGAATATATTCTAATTTAAAGGTCGAGATCTTTGTCCCTAAATAGGGACAATAGGGTTGTCCCCGAGGTATCCAGTCCACATTTTAGAGTAGTAAGAATTGGGATAAGCAAAAGGTGAATTCAGAATTTTATTGATAAACGAGTAACGTTCAATTTCTAGTGTAGAAACAACTAAGTACGTTGGCAGTTTTTAATTCGAATTGTGTCTGACTACAAAGATCGTCAAAGTTCTATCATCAAGTTTTGATACAATAACATTTTTAATGTTGTATTCAAGATATCTAATTAAAATTCTAACAATCCTTTATCGGTGGGTCTGCATAATTGAGAGAAGATGAGTACTGATTAATACATACTTGTAAGATCTACTTTCGTATAGCACCTGATCATGTCCACGTTTGGAAAATTAATCCTTACGTGTGAATATAACGCTAGGTATTGGATCATAGACTTACACACACACAAAATGTACACAATTACTGCTTAATTAGTTTTGTAAATTCCGAAATATGGTTTGCAATGCGGGACGGAAATCCTTTGTGATTGAGATGCCATGATTAGACATAGATTTTACATATTTTACTTTCTGAAAATATTTTTTTGACACCATACAAATTAGGTCTGATTTTTTGTCAACTCATATTTTAGTCATCATTCGTGCCCACAAATTTTCTATGATACTAATAAGGTCTGTATGGCCAATTGGTTTGGCGTAAGTATGGACACTATATTTAGCTAAAGCATATTTGATTTAACAACATAAAACATAACATCAATTGACAAAAATCTAGAGTTTAATTCCTAATTATTGTAAATAGAAGTAAAAATAAATTACCATTTAAAAAATTATACCAGATTTCATCTGATAGCGACTATTTTGCAAGAGAACACAAAATAGCCGATGACATGACTATTACATAACCAAATTGACCTTCATTATTATATTGTCTGGATTAAATGGGCCAATCATGATTATTTTCGGCTTAATTAACAGATGCCGACTATATTAAGCAACCAATTGAGTAAAGTCAATTATGGACATGGCCTTTCAGTGATATCTTAAAGCCTGTTCAGAAAATATGACCTTTGTGGCTTTGAACGACTCAGATATCGTCCACACAATAAAGATATCGTGAAATTATAGCCAGAAAAAGGAGTCTAAGGACGAAATCATAGCCATCCGAAGTACATGGGGTCACATAGTCTCCCACCTGATTTCGAATCGGAATAGCATTTACATGAATGACATAATAAGGTGTTAGTATACACCAATTGTCAAAGTTTCAAGTTCAACCCTTGCATATTCATGATTTTTAAAATTATTTTTTCTACAAAAAATATATATTCACAATAAGTTTTGTATGGAAAGCTTAAAATAAATATGAATCAACAATACATATGCTATTTTAGAGTTTTCCCGACTATATCAAATTGACCAAAATTAATATTTTCCATTTTAGAGATTTTTTTTTAAATCATGGACAATTAATATATATATACACACACACACACACACTCACTGACATTTATAATGAGAATAATTGAAGAAAGTCAATTTATTAAGAAAATGTAGCTTTCTGTTTTATTTGTTCTAAAATGACAATACTTGATATTATGAATATCTGAATACACATCATTTGAAACATTATAAATTGTACAGCACATATTTTATTGATACAATACGAATCCAAAAATCTATTTGATAATTCGTAATGACTGTATGTATTGCGTGTGTATTCATCATAACTTCCAGTTACATAAAATAAATTACAACGTAATTCTGACCTCTGTAGTTTAGGCCAACATGTATTATAAATGTAAGGACCTTGTTGTACCTTCATTAGCGTGCAATGTGTGTTTCAGATGCTACGAAATTAGGATGAAAAAGACGTTAGAAGATCATCCATAGATATTTTTCCATTTTATCCAATAGATTTTTTATTTTAATGTTTTATGGCTATCATTTTCCTAAGAATTTATGTTAAAATAACGAGTTAATGAATCCTAACAAAAAATTATTCTGTGACGATTATTTTCTGACATTTCGGGATGTAAAAGATATATGCATGTACAACCGATGCTCATAAAGGTTAATTTATGCCTGAATTTTTTTGGCAAATTATTCCCTAGTCCCTGATCTTAATCGAATTCTCTTATTTGGTCACTTCTTTCTCATAAATGATTTGGCCGTCCCTATATTTTGAAACAATACTGGTCTCGGGTCTCTGGTTGACTTCATCACCCGTTTTTCATTTTTTTCATGTGAAATGACTATTTTACCCTTCACAAAAAGTCAAAAATAGATGAAATTTGTCATTTTGTGAAGGGTAAAATAGTCATTTCACATGACCAAATTGTTTTTAGAAAATGGGGCTCATTTGGTCGGTGGGGACCCTAGAGAAACATTTTAAAATAAAACAGGGATAGATTACTCATTTATGAGAAAGAAGAGACTCGATAAGAGAATTATGTTAAGTCCAATGACTGGAGGATAATTTGCCTTTTTTTCGGTTTTCAAACAAAAGGATGCGACCTTCTTGCCTCTCCTTGCTTTGCTACGTGGCGTTTCTCAAGCAGATGATGACCTCCATTTTTTATATACAAAAGTACCATTTTAAATACTAATAAAATAAAAATCACCACGCCAAACATGGAAAATAATATTGGCAGGTAAATACTAAATAGATTGTAGAAAGTAATAATAAATATTCCCCGGCAAGAATCATAGTTTGGATAGGCTGTTCCACAAACAAGAACAAGAAAGAGGTGGGAGGACCAAACTGTGAGGTACACGCCACTCGAGTCAATATTATACGGCCAAGTGACTTTTAGAATTCCCATGCACACAAAGTCATTCCACCGTTCCACGTCCGCCATGTGTATTTTTATTCTGTAAAATCAACAAATAAAAAATGATTTTTTTTGGGTTATTATTCAGTTTAAATTGACTATTTTTTAGCATGATCAATTTATTTATCTTTTGTGAATGCATACAAGTAAAAAGTTGATACAATGATTGTTTTTTAGGCAAAGGCTCTAAAAATAAGTGACCCACTGACCAGGGATATACTGGAAAAAGTAATTAATGATTTAAAGCTTAGGTAACCTTATACAATATAATTATTGTCTTAGAAAATCTACTTTATACAAAATACAAGAAGCATAAAAAAGTATAATACACACTTCATTTATGCAATTTTCCACTCTTTTATCCCATAATTTTTATTTTTAAAGCATATAAACTTTTAATCGATGATATTAACTTGTAACATTGTAAGTGTTTATTTTATAAATGACTAGATTTCTTTATAGCAATACACAAACATTTTATGGAGCAAACAATGTTTTTTTATAAATCACTACTCGAGACTATTTAATTTAAAAAAAGAAAATCACTTGTGACCAAATAATCAGCGAAACCATTATAATCAAATAATGGTTTTAACAATTGGACTCTATTAATTTTTATTTCTTTTGGGACTCTTTTAATTTTGTAAGGGAAGTAATCTTATCTCTAGAACGCCTCGTTGATTGGGAGTTTCAAGGAGCAAGTGGACCCCACCAAACACACAAAAGGTCACAGTGGAGGCGTGGAAGTTTCGAAGTCGACGACACGTGGCGGTAACTTCAAGATTCCTTTTCAGAGGCCCACGTCCTTCGCCGTACAATCGCTGCCACTTCCTTTGTTTTTCTTCTACCGGCTAAGGATGAAGCCGGTTCTTTCCTATCCCAACCTTTTTAGTTTGCTAAGAACATGTTTTTAACCAACAAATGTTTGCGACTATTGAAATTATATTAGTACTAAATAATTATTAAAACAATAAAATTATATCTCAAAATTTAATCTAACTTAAATTTGATTTAGTCTACTAAGTAAATTTTCAGATATAATATACTGATATAGTATAAATTAAGAAGGTAGCAAGATTTTTAATTTTTGGTCTCAAATCTATTTCAATCTATTTCTACCCTTATAGACGGAAAGTTACCTACTCCACTTACCCAAATGAGATTGCTCTTTTAAGATTTTTATGTTATTGATATTTGATAACAGTCATTGTCCATTACGGTTATTACCGAGCCAACGTAAGTTTATAATTTTTTAAGGTATAATTTCACAAGGTCGAATGCATGTTTTTCTATTTTTCCATATAAAAATTACAAGTTGAAAATTTGTACAGACAAATAAAATAAAAAAATAGAGCCCAAAAAAAATTATAAACAAACCTAACCATGAATATGAGTGGAGTTTTGTAACTTTTGTTAGCGAAAATTATTCCCTAATTCCGGATTTTAATCGAATTCTCCTATCGGATCCATTCTTTCTCATAAATAATTTAGCTGTCCCTATATTTTGAAAAAATATTGGCGTTGGGTCCCTAGTTGACTTCAGCACGGCAGCACCTATTTTTTTCATTTTTTGTCATGTAAAATGACTATTTTATCTTTCACAAAAAGACAAAAGTAAGATGAAATTTGTCTTTTTGTAAAGAGTAAAATAATTATTTCACATGACAAAAAATGAAAAATAGGGTGGTGAAGTTAACCAAAGACCTGAGACCAATATTTTTTTTAAAATACAGGAACGACTAGATAATTTTTCAAAAAATAAGAACCTCAAATGAGATTGTAATTAAAAGTAGGGATTAGGAATTAATTTGTACCTTTTATTATTATTTTAGTATATGCCCCAACTGCAGTGTGAAGAAAATAAACAATGATGAGCTCACCCGAACCGAAGCTGGTGGGGCTGGTGGGTAGACCCCACCGGCGAGATTCTCTGTTCGAGGAAAACAAACAGCATGTAATTCAATATATTATTAAAATATTCACAGAAGAGAATTTATTTTCTTAAAAAAGAGTTATATTTCAGGGTTGAAAATATGTTATAAAGATATTTATTTAAATTAACTAGTTTGAATATGAATTAGTTTTTAATATACATTTGTTTTAATACCAGATGTTTTAAAAAAAAATTGAATTGTAAAAAAATAATTTTTATGATACAATGCGGAATAAACATGCTAAATATATACATATGTTTTTTTGTTTCAGATAAAACAATTCAGCAACAATAAATAACATCAATTTATCGAACTTTGCTCCTGTATTAGCTACCAACTATGTTTTAATTAATAAACATGGCGAATTTTAATTTTATTACTAAAAGAAAATAAAATTGCAAAGTTTCTTGGGATCAGGAGCCAGGCAGCCAGCTACCAACTGCGTTTTAGCAGTTACTAGTCAAAACAAGTCATTAATTACCTGTCTCCGGTAACTAATTTTAGCCCAGACCAATCCCGAGATGAAATTACCAATTAAATAAAGCACCACAAATTAGCAATTATCTCTTCTTTTCCTTTTCCGTCGACCATTTCCCAACTGTGGCATTTTTAAGATTTTGCAGGCATCATTAGAGAATTTGTTTTTATATGACAGGTTAATAAATCCACAGCTTCTTTTTTTGTCTAATAACTCCATAAAATTCTACATTAGAATAACTTTTCTGTCCCGTATTATTTCTAGGACTTGTGCAATAATTGACGCACCTACCCAGTTTTCTATTAGTAAAATTTTAAACAAGAGTTAAATAAATGAATTCAAGTCATAAGTCATAACTACATGGACGAAGATGAGCTCTAATTAAACGTAAAAGAAAATGTCTTTGAAAAAGTCTCGAGTATGCCTGACAGACTGTTGAATTAATACAATATTAGGAATTGAAAACGTCCAAATTGAAAATTACAAAAAAAAGCCTAGCAGGCCTCCCGAAACAGAATTTAGTTATTGACGACTTGTAAAATTCCTTTTTAAAAGAATAATAAACTCTTAAAGAATTGAAAAAAAAAACAGAACTTGCCCACTTGTAACAAGTCTTAAATTTTTTGGGTACAAATTCAAATTAGTACTCTAAGTTTTTGTTTTGATTTTTTAAGTAAATTTGATTATAAATAAGAGTTTAATAGTAATTATGTCTGTGAAACTGTTATTAAAAAGTGGAGTGTGAACATTTTAAAACATCAAAGTAGTGCAATATCAATTAAAAAAAATAGTGAAATATCAATCACAAAAAAACATAATATTAAAAATGACTTATAATACAATTCTTTCATACAATTTATCCTCAAGATAATTAAAATTCGACCCCGATAATAAACGAATAATAAAATGACTCTAGTGAGCCTCATTGGTCCTATAAAATGCGGGGCCAACCCCTCTACTCCTCCACCACCACCTCTCTCTCTCTCTCTCTCTCTAGCAAACGACGTTCTTTCTCTCTCTACAACTTAGTTCATTAAGAAGAAGATAGTCGTTGAAGAAGAAGAAGAAGAAGATGTCGCTGCTCACCGACCTCATCAACCTCGACCTCTCCAAAACCACCAAAAGTATCATCGCCGAGTATATCTGGTTTGTTTGTCTTCCTCCGCTCATAATCTAACGAAGATGCTCTGTCTTGGTTGGTGCCATGTTGTTGTTTGCTGACGTGTTTCCTGCGTTTGGACACCTTTTTTTTTGTTTGGTAAAGTTTTTTAAAGGCTTGGTGGGAGGTAGGAGATTAAGTGGTTTTTTTTTCTTTTCTGAATTTGGTTTCTTATTGGTTGTTTTGATGTGTTTCTTATATAAAGTTTTTTACTTGCTAGGTTGGGGGAGAAGTTTGGTTATGGAAGTCGAAGTTGACTTTGTTTTTGAGAGTGTTTGACTTGCTACCCGTTTGGTTTAGACATTTTGTGTGTGTGTGTGTGTGTCTAAATTAGCTTTCTGTTGCAGGATCGGCGGATCTGGCTTGGACATGAGGAGCAAAGCCAGGGTAAGAAACTCCCCCTTACTCGAAAATGTATCCGACCGAGATTGTCTCGCGACATTTCGTTTTGATCGTTAAGTGTTTATGATGGCGTTTGCAGACTCTTCCTGGACCAGTTAGTGATCCTTCGAAGCTGCCGAAGTGGAACTATGATGGCTCGAGTACCGGCCAGGCTCCCGGGGAGGACTCTGAAGTCATCATCTAGTGAGTTCTGCTCGTCTTCAGTCTTCTTTTACACTGTCTTCCTGCTGTGTTATGACTAATTGGTAGTGATGATTGTTGTTTTTCTTCTCTTGTAACAGCCCTCAGGCTATTTTCAAGGATCCCTTCAGGAGAGGGAACAACATTCTTGTGATGTGCGACGCCTACACCCCACAAGGTGAGCCTATCCCGACAAACAAGAGGTGCGCAGCGGCCAAAATCTTCAGCCATCCGAAAGTTGCAGCCGAGGAGACCTGGTATGGTATCGAACAAGAGTACACCTTGTTGCAGAAAGATATCAAATGGCCACTCGGGTGGCCAGTCGGAGGTTATCCCGGCCCTCAGGTTATCGACGTTTTCTTGATTTTGTTCGGTTCTTCTCTTATATTCTTACATGGCTGTGTGGTGAACAATCTTTTGATTTGATACAACAGGGACCATACTACTGCGGTATTGGCGCCGACAAAGCTTGGGGACGTGACATTGTCGATGCCCATTACAAGGCCTGTCTGTATGCTGGGATCAACATAAGTGGTATTAATGGAGAAGTGATGCCAGGCCAGGTAAACGAAATTGGACATTCCCTCTCCTAGAGCCTTGTTCTTGTCCCATTTCTCTTGGGTTTTTTATTTACACCTCTTTGTCATCCACAGTGGGAGTTCCAAGTGGGACCTTCAGTAGGTATCGCTGCTGCAGATCAAGTGTGGGTTGCCCGCTACATCCTTGAGGTAAATTCCACACGAACGCGTCTGCAGCTTTTTCGCGGTTTCAGATTTTTTTGTCCGTGGTATAAGAACACGTTTGTTTTGGTTAACAGAGGATCACCGAAATTGCTGGAGCCGTCGTCTCATTTGATCCTAAGCCAATTGAGGTTAGTCACGCTTCCTTTCACCTTTCGAGTCTTTTCCTCTGGATCTGAGCTGCATTTGAACATTATGTCGAGTTTTGTTTTTGCCTAACCAGGGAGACTGGAATGGAGCTGGGGCACACACTAACTACAGGTATACCTATGGTTTAAGTTTAAATTTATTCTCGGAACTCCAGCATCAGCTCATAGTTTCTTCTTATACCTCAAATTTTCAGCACCAAGTCCATGAGGGAGGAGGGGGGATTTGAGGTCATCAAGAAAGCCATTGACAAGCTTGGCTTGAAGCACAAGGAGCACATTGCTGCGTATGGTGAAGGGAACGAGCGTAGGCTGACCGGGAAGCACGAAACTGCAGACATCAATACATTCAAATGGGTGAGAAGATTGCTCATATTTTGTTGTTATTGCAGTGTGATGAGAATGTATCTTGAAACTTGTCCTCTGACAACGTTTGGCTGTTGGACAGGGTGTTGCTAACCGTGGGGCTTCCATCCGTGTCGGCCGGGACACTGAGAAGGAAGGCAAGGGATATTTTGAGGACCGAAGGCCTGCTTCGAACATGGACCCATATGTCGTGACCTCCATGATCGCCGAGACCACCCTCCTCTGAAAACCATGAACCATGCGATCTTCCAAGGAGAGGAGATCAGGAGATGCCATTTCTTTGTAGAAGGAGCTCTCCATTTTATTTACCCTTATAGGATGCTTTCCTTTCTGTGTTTCCCATGTATTCAAGGTGACACAGCAACTATTGCTGCTTCTTTGCGTGAACATTCCGCATTGTGATCAATAATGTGGCACTTATATGTGTGTTTTCTTCTGTATTTCGCAATTTTCGCGGTTTTGGTTTAGACGACCTGCCATCAAGACGTTACTCTGCCAGCTAAATCGTGTAGTGGTAACTGAGGACTTTCGAGTTCTAATTCTTGACCAAAAACTCTCTTGATTGTATATTTACTTTTACATTCCCAATAATTTTTGACAAAATGCTCAGAAATCACGCAATTTTCCATCATCTTGCGTGTTCAGGAACAACTATTTTGATCATATACAACCTTCGGGAATATCTTTACATATGTAACATACATTTACTGTGAGACTGAACTTGAGCCACTTTTTGGTTAGAGCCTCTTCTCATCATCATTTTCTTCAGAGACATGGAAGGAGGGGTTACCTGATACTTCTCCAAATCGTTTTCTTCTGGCACCATCTCCTGCTCTGCCTCTTCTTCAGCTTCCATCCCCGAAACTTGTCTCGAGTTTTCAACCACGTGGAATAATCCTTCCCTCGCTTGCATTCGACGAAATCCGCTAGATCATCAAAATCAGGCATTCTTTTGGCTTGGTTTCCTATAACGCATTTGAGAAAAGCATCACCTCTGCAGGTTTCCACTGCATGGCACATGGTTGTCATAACGGGCTCTTCCTGGTTACCACAGTTTTCTTGGTCCAAATAAATAAGAGAACGAGATCTGAGGACACAAAGAAATATGCAACCGAGGTCAGAGGATGCCTTGGGGTGAAAAAGCTCATAGACAGCACCTTATTTCACAACTCTGTAGCACTATCACCACTTTAATCAACAAATTAAGAAATATTCTGCTTTTCAAATTACAGGATAATCATATTTTCTTCAATCGGGCAGAGAATTATGATGTCAATATCGAAGAGATGCAACACAGATGTCAAATATGAAATAACTAAGAATAAAACATATCTCTATGAACAATGAAACAGGCTCTTGAAACATGTTTGAAACAGATAATTGAACAAGTTCCAATTTCCAGAATACCAGTTTGAGCATTTTTCTCCCGTTTCAGGGAAATCAAAATAAAGCAAATCAAATTGTTTAATGAGCCAATGAGTCCAAGTTCAAGATATGGAACTTGTTTTCTAAACGGATGAATATGGAGTTCACTAACTGAAAACAAAATCCTGAAGTTCAGTGCTAACAAATGCAAGTCTTCTAATTGGAACATCAACGTGTTCAACCAAACTTCAGCACTTTAAAACAAAAACTTAGCATTTCCATTTTTTTAGAAGGTGTATTAGGATTCCTCAAATTATTCTGCTGCAAACTGGTATAGACGAAAAGAACATCAAAAGATTATATTTACATGGCTCAAGGACAAGACTAGTATGATTCACAAGTTCAGCCTTTCTCAAGAGCGTAAAGGACATATGAACCACTCTCATTAGTTTGACAAAGAAGTGTCTGTCATTATCCCAATGATTGAAAGAAACTCTCTTCTCAGTAACACTTAAACCTCAAATCTACAGTTAATATCAACTCATTTGGTATGCTCTTTCGATGATTTCTCGATCTTCCTTGTCATAAGGAAACTTCTTATTTCTTATCATATCTGGCTCTTTAGCTGGTGTTGAAACAATATTCTGATCAACCAGCTCCCAAAACCAATCTAGATAGTTCGCAAAGGCATTGATGTTTTCTCCCTAACTCCATAATTGATAACACAAAACCTTCTTAAATTTTGGTTCATCTCTAAAATAACAAAAAGTCCACAGCTAAGGTCCCGTAAATGATGAATTACTAAACTTCTCCAACCTGTTATTTATCATGAAGCTGCTTAGATTATCTATTTCAAATACCACCCACCAAAAACCAGCATGGATAAAAAGAAGAATATGACACTGATTTGAAGTGAAGAACATGGATATTAACAAGCAGATAGCTTCCAAAAAAATCTTACTTTTCATTTTGGAGAATGAATATCACCAACTAGACACAAGGATGTAATTTGCTTTAATTATCCATACACGGCATCAAACCATTGGCACAAAAGGAAAAGCGTGGCGCAAAGGAGAGCAACGATTACCTTGTGTACATCCTATGTATCTTCGTAGCTTTCTTTGTAGCGACTGAGGTGGCCTCTTGAACAACTAACACCTGTACACAAACTATACATTTTAGACATTAAGTGAAACATGGTTAACACTTCAGAAAGAATTTTGCCAGCAAATGGACTAACTTACCCTTGTCAATTCTTTGGAAGAGTTTGATGAAAAGCATCCCATCTTGGTGCTGAACAATGATAGGAGCACACTCAGATGACCCTCTTCAGTGATAAACGTGTGGACCAGGATACTCATTATGTATATACAGTCCTTAACTATAAAATCAGGCAGACTCGGGTAACTGACAGACAGGAAGCTTGAAAAGTACGAAAGCATCATCTTGCATTCATTTCCCCATGATGGAGAAGATTCCACAAATTCACTAGTGAATATTTTAGAAGAAAAATTCATATCAAACTGGTCAATGCAACCGTGAGAATAAACCATGGATGCTTTTGAGGAAACAACATTTTCTGTAGACTTATGACTATCTGAAAGCTTGCGATGCCAACTAAACCGAAGTACTTGCAACATAGAGCAGCTCATTAACTTCAAAATGGAAGCAAGATGAACAATATCTTCCAGAACTGTTTCTGCCTTTTCGAGCATTGTGAAATCAGCGACAACATCAGGTGAAACATGGGATAGGAGCCAACTTACGAGTGGTTGGATATTATCTTTGTGAAGGATGTCAAAAACACATTGGTTATCCTTTATATAGTCAACACACTTAGCCACCAAATCTAGAGTGGTTCTAAAAGCCATATTGTCTGAGGATGCATCCCACGTTCTCTTCGAGTTGGAAGTTATACTGAAAAGTAATTTCATCGAGTCAGGATGAATAAAAGATTCAAACGACTGCTGAAAACTACCCTCAAGAGATTTCCAAACAGAATCCGGACCCAACCCACAGATCTCAACATGCAAACCGTGCATGTATCTGGAGTACAAGCTAACAGAGGTTTCAAGGACTAGCAAGATGCAATCCATAACACTAGACTCTGGTGTTACATTGTCAGAAGGCAGACAACTTTGGACACACTTGGCAGCCAATGATATCAAATAAGTTTGAAGAACTTTAGGAGCAGAAATGGTGATGGGGTGGAGAAGCAATGCCAGTGCTGATTGCAAACTCAATTCTGAACCTTCAAAATCATCATAGTGAAACAATTTGTCGAGAGAGCTCTGAGGCACTCTACTAATAGAGCACAATAGGATAAACTGAGAAGTAATCACCTCCAGCACACACCCAATATTGTTGTATCCGAACTGCTGCTTAAACAACATTTCAATTCCAGGAGAAGCTGAATCAAATCGCATTAATTTCTCCCTCGTGCTCTTGTTCATCAAAAGCTCATCTGCAAAAACCTACAAGGAAGAAATCACCCCACCAATTTCGTGAAAGGGAAATCAAAAGCCTCAACTGAAGATCCTACCCCATACCCAGATAAGTATTAAAACTTTGAAGTTTAGAAATTACCTCCAAGACGGGAACCAAATACAGATACCACGGACCCGAGATCTCAACCAAACATTTGGTTGCATCAACTCCTTGGGGCGCAAACTTCCTAAACGTCACAGCACCCCTCCCATTCCCGGTGCTGAACCCCACAGGAACCAACGACCTCAGCACTCTAAGCAGAACACAACCCTTGCCGATCTGGACCCGCTGATTGCATCCAAGCACGTCAAAGAGCACCATACAACACCTCAAAACCAGAGCCACCTCGTCAACAGCCGACCTTATTTCAACTCTCCCCCGTGCAGGAGCGTCAAGCAAAGCGGAGACGAGCTCCGCGAACCTCGTCTCGAGAACCCCAAACAAAACTTCAGCTAGGGCCAACGCCCCTCGGGCGTCATGCCGGGTGCTCGAACGGGCCGCTCTCTTGGACAGAATCAGCAGCAGGGAGTGCACCCGCCTAGTCCCACCTTGCTGGAATTCGCGAAAAACACGAAGTTGGATTCTCAATTCAGAAATTTTAGTGAAAATAAAGAAGACAGTGTGCGTGTGGGTGTGCGTGTGTGGGTTTTTACTTACCTGCGGGGATTCAATAGCGGAGATTAGGGTTTCGAAGATGCCGGCGTCTGAGCGGGTTTCTACTCTCTTTTGATCGCCGGCGGCGGAGGCAGGAGCCGCTTTCCTGGGTGGTCCTCTGCAAGCCATAACCCGAAACGGTGTCGTGTGGAAGTCTGGTGGTGGGGTGGGGGGGGGGGGGGGGGGGGGGGGGGGGGG
>SOPF01027506.1:171255-181802 GCA_012979155.1 Hypericum perforatum
TGTGGGGTTCAAGTTTATGAGGGTTTGCTTTTTGGCGGGATGGAAGATCAATGGCTATGATTTAAAGGAGTGCATATTTTTATGATTTTAAAATTATGATTTCAGATACAGGATTTTTTTTTTAAAAAGGTTACTGTTCATCCTTATTCTACAAATTGGTGTTACTGTTTACAAAAATTCGATTTTGGTGTCCAGCGTGGACCGCCGGGGTAAAATCCCGTTTAATGGTACAAAAAACGGGATTCGAGCCCGTTTTTACCATAAAACGGGATTCCATACCGTTTCTAAAAAACGGTTTGAAATACCGTTTTTTGGTCAAACGGGGCGAAATCCCGTTTAACTAACCAATAAACGGGATTTTAGCCCATTTTTTGGTCCACCCGATTTAAAACGGGATTTCACCCCGACGGTTCTCATTTTCCTCCTCCCTTCCGAAATCCGCGTCCCGACCCCCTCCCCATTTTTTAAAGCCCGAACTGACCCGACCGACGACCACCGTGTGGAGCCGTCCACCGCCCTCCACGGAGCAGCCGTCAACCGCCCATCCACGGAGGAGCCGTCGTTGCCCGTCCACGGAAGAGGTGTGACTCGAAACCCTAATTTTCGAATTGAATTGAATGTTGGAATTGGAATTGGTAGTTAGAATTGGAATTGGAATTGGTTGTTAGAATTGGAATTGGAATTGGAATTGGTTGTTGAATGTAGAATTGTAATTTGGAATTTCTTGTTGAATGTGGAATTGATTTTTTGAATGTGATTTTGAAATATTTTGTATTGTAATTTGAATTCGTGAACATCAATTTAGTATTATATTATCGAATGAATGTACCGGTGTTATTAGTTTAGGAATTTGGTTTTTGAATATAATTTAGTAATTTAAATTATCATAATTTTTGTTTAGGGGTGATATATTTAATGTCCATTTTGGAGTTAATGAAAACTAATTTGTGTTGTTATTGGATTTTTTTGTTGAATGTGAAATTGATTTTTTGAATGTGATTTTGAATAATTTTTTAATGTGATTTGAGATTATTTTTTAATGTCATTTTGAATTATTTCTTGAAATTTGAATGTTATTATGTTATCGATTTGTTTACTAATTTGCAATTTGAATGCAATTTAGTAATTTATGTTATTGATATATTTAATGTGCATTTTTTGAATTAATGATAACTAATTTATGTTGTTATTTAATTTAATTTAGGGCAAATTACTCTCAAGTCCCTGATTTTTACATTATTTTCCTATTGGGTCCATCTTTTATCATAAATGAGTATTAAATCCTTGTTTTATTCAAAAATGTTGGTCTCGGGTCCCCACCGACCAAATCAGACTTTTTTATTATTTTTTTATCATATGAAATGACTATTTTACTCTTCACAAAACGACAAAAATAAGATAAAATTTGTCGTTTTGTGAAGGGTAAAATAGTCATTTCACATGACAAAAAAATAATAAAAAAGTCTGATTTGGTCGGTGGGGACCCGAGACCAATATTTTTGAATAAAACAGGGACTGATTAATCATTTATGATAAAGGAGGGACCCAATAGGAGATTTTGGTAAAGATAAGGGACCTGGAGGTAATTTGCCCTTTAATTTATTCAGAGATGGCATCAGTACCGCACGCAGACTATTTAGGTGATGGAGGTCCTATTGATCCGAGTGTCTTGAAGCATCAAGCGGTACATCGGTCGCAAGCCGTCTGGAATGCCGGGACTGGGCGGGATGCTACTTTTGATTTGGAGGCCTCACTGAAGATCTATCGACGTACCTGGAAGCAGAAGCCAGTGCAGAATGCTGCGTTCATCAGATACATGAAGATCACAGGATTTTGGGACGTATGGTGCACCAGTCATGTCCCGATCGAGGCAGCTGTGATTACTGCTTTGGTGGAGCGTTGGCGACCAGAGACACATACTTTCCACCTACCGGTAGGAGAGATGACGATTACGCTCCAGGACGTTACTGTACTTTACGGACTTCCGATCGACGGCACCCCACTGACAGGTCATCAGACACCTACCGACTGGCCAGAGATGTGTTTGACATGCTTTGGTAGGAACCTGAAGTCTACACCGGGGAGTACGCTCGGCAATCTCATTCAGCTAAAATGGTTCGAGGAGATGTACGATCCTGCTGAGTTACCTGATGATGCTGAGACAGTTCGTCTGTATGTCCAGGCGAGCATCATGCGGATCATAGGCTGCATTTTGTTTCCAGAGACGACAGAGTCGAGGGTCAACTCGTGCTGGTTGCCGATGCTAGTAGATTTCGATCGAATAGCATCGTATAGCTGGGGGAGCGCATGTCTGGCACATCTGTATCACCAGTTGTGCAGGGCCACTAACCGGGATGCTAGTGTTATCTCTGGAGATCTTGCGCTTCTTACTATGTGAGCTGCCGAGAGGATTGTGCCACTTCGATTTGTCATCAAAAACCCAGTGGTCCAAGAATATGATCAGGCATTGGGCATAAGGTAATAATATTTTCTTCATCACATATTTTAGGTTGTATTTTTTTTAGGTTGTATTTTTTTTTTGTTAATCATTTCTGCATTTTCGATGTTGTGAATCCTGCTTTCACTTAAACATTTTCCTGCATATTAAAACAGTTGTTCAAATCTTACATCATTTTCCTGATTATTCCGATAGATTATTCTGATAATGACGGATCAAATTTAAAAATTACACACAAAAGATAAGAAAGTACAGTGGCAACACCAACCAACTATTACATGCGCTTATTTCACTCCGAGCTTTATTCTTCTTTCATCGGAAATACCTTGAAAATATTTTCTTTCCCAACGTTAAGTTCATTGAATTCTCCGCACGTCCATTCGACCTTCACCTAAAAAATGTAGAGTTATCAAGAAAGTTTAAGTCTATTTGTACGGATATATAAAAAGTGCACAATAATTATTTTAATGACTTACATTTAGAAGAAGGAGAACACACCCAGGATGTATGGACCCAGTTTTGTCATCTATATAACCATGACACTCAGTCGAATCGTCCTATACAACAACCACAATATTAATACAATTTTGTCTCTAACGAACAAGTCAGTTTTCTATAATGGAGATCATAGTATATACCTTAAATTCTGCCTCGTAATGACCATCAAATAAGGAACGCATACTTGGATCAACCAAACCGTCCTACACAATAAGCAAAATTTTAGTACAATTATATAAGAAATGTTGAAGTTTAAACTTAGAAATAAAAGTTATAGTATATACCTTAAAGGGACGCATACTCAAAACTAGCACAACCATCATCTGATAAAATTGTAAAATTTTTTATTAGGAAATCGTAATAACAAAATAATATACAATATTCATTATTGACATTACATCTTTGATGATACAATCATGTTGAGTGCGCTTGAATTTATAAAGTGAAGTCCCGAGAAATAATCATGTCTTCTCGACCAAACCTGTATACGATAACAATGTGCATATTAATTTGTATACTAATTATTGTTAATTAGCTATGAATAAGTACCTTCATTACGAAGATAGGTTTTGGCACGCGTCCATGCATCAGGCTCCCCAAATAATTCTTTTAGCGCCTTCTTCTTCGCTTTTGCCTCTTTCTCAGCCTTAGCCTTCAATTTCTCAGCCTTTGCCTTTTCTACTGGGTCAACGTAACCTGGAGGTGGCCTTGTTAGACGTTTAAAGATACTACCAAACTTTGAGTCATATAAATCCTGCATGTTTTTGCTTGGTAGGTGGATGACTGGCGGTGGTGAATGGTACTCGTATTCGTCCAAATCCTCATCGTCAGATCCTACGTGAGCCTTGCCGTGCCTGCTCATGTCTGAATAATTGAAACAATATACATTAACTTAAACCTTCTATAAACATTAACTCACTGAGTTTACAACATTACAGAAACACCAACGAATTTCAGAAGCAATAATCTAAAAAACAGAATGACTGAGTTCATAACATTACATCCCCACCGTGAAGTTCACAAAAGCAATAATCTAAACGGAATGACTGAGTTCATAACATATGAGTCACTGCGGACGAAATCTACTAGTGCTAGGCCTATCTACTACCGACCTAGCTATCGACCCAGCTGATGCCCCAGCTACTGCCCTAGATGCTGCCCTATTAGCTGCCTTAGCTGCGGCCCGTACTGCAGATCTTGCTGCTTTTTCTGCTGTATATTGTGCAACGAGAGCAATATTTGTACAGTCAGTTCGAACATGACCCCTTCCACCACATAGCTTACACGTAATACGTGAAGGTGCTTGGTCCATCTCATTCTGTATTCACTTCTTCGGTCGACCTCTACCCCGTATAGTTCTTTTATCGGGAATAATCTTAGTAGTAGTTTGATCTTCTACTGGTGGCCAGTATGCAGGATTTCCCAAAGGGAAAAATAAATGCTGATAACACAACTGTGTCGTCTCGAGGTGATAGTAAGGGTCGACGTATATCATGTAGTCCGGAATGCCCATCCGAATACAACAAGCCATTGCATGCGAATATGGATAGTGAAATGCTTGAAATTTCCCACAGTCACATGTTTTCAGGTCCATACGCACCCTATGAGTATTTCCACCTTTTCCCGTGCGCATTGATTTTCCAGTCAATACACTAAAATCACCAATGCGGGGATCGGATATAAAGACAATATGCCAGTTTGCTTTCTTCTCCCATTTTTCCAACTTCGCACGGAGCACCCTTGGCAATGTGATCTCACCAGGAATACACTCTTCAATACACTTGGTTGCTCTCTCCTGGAAATACTCAGTAAGTCTTGCATAAATCTCTGCAACTACTGCTGTTACTGGAAGTCACCGTGCTCTTTTGAAAACATGATTTACGGACTCGACAACATTTATCGTCATATTACCATATCGATATCCACCATCTAGAGCTAAACTCCATTTATGTACGTCATGTTCAATCATCCACTCATATACGCTGGGATCAACTTGATAGATCTGGGATAAATAACCATTTAACTTGTGGCGTTGGGCTTGCATTCCTGCAAACATTCTTCCTGATATCAATTTATACTGAATACTAAACTTAAATAATATGAATGTATACGTTATTTGAACTAGGATGTTAGTACCTGCAATCTTCATCACATTTTTCATTGCCGGGTTGTTGAAATATTTGTTGAGATTGCTAGCAATGTGCCTAAGACAATATCGATGTGCAACATCCATACGTCCTCCCCAGCCATGTGCATCAGTCATTGCATTGACTATACCCGGGTGTTGATCAGAGATCACACATATACCTCGCCGATTGGTGACGTGCAATCTGATTTGCTCCATAAAAAAGGCCTAACTCTCATTATTCTCTTTTTTGACGATAGTAAATGCTATCGGAATTATGGCTTGATTACCGTCAACAGTAGTAGCGATCAACAGGGTATGTTGATATTTCCCTAATAAGAAAGTTCCATCGATTTGCAGAACAGGCATGCAATACTTAAAAGCTTCAATGCAAGGCTTGAAAGCCCAGAAAAGTCTGTAGAACATCTTAACGCCTGGTTCAAAAGCTCCTGTGTAGTGATCTCCACCCGGTCTACTATGATAATATTCCCATTCAACCACAGTTCCAGGATTTCTGACCTTACACGCTGCAAACCATTTAGGTAGCCGACTGTAGGATTCTTCCCAACTTTCCCAAATTTTGGCGAATGCCTTCTCTCTTGCCCACCAAGTCTTTGGATACGAAGGCATATACTCAAGGCGACCATGCAGCTCATGTCGTAAAGACTTAATAGAAACATCTGGTTCATCTTCAACTCTAGCCATAATCATGTCTGCTATGTACTTCGAGGACAGCTGCCGATAATCAAGATTATCCATAAGGCGAACACATGTGTGAGGGTAGACATATTTCACAATTTTCCAGTAAGCAAACAATACATCTCTTCCATCTTGTGATACACGTATCTTCCATTTGCAACCATCCTTGGTCTTTTTCTTGCATTCAACACAATACGTGTACGACCTGGACTCTTTAACTACATACTCTCTGCCCTCTTGCATTGAGAATGCCTTAATATCCCGAATAGCTTCATTTTTTATTTTCCACATACTGCCTTCCTTCAAAAATCCACAACAGCTCATAGATGCAACATCATAACCCCATTGATCAGCCTGTATGGTCATTGGTGATTTCTCACGATGCGGGACGGAAAGCTGTGCATACCAATGTGATTCTTCTGCTTCCATCTCAAAGTTTTGCTCTTCTTCTTCAATTTCCTCGTCGTTTACTTCTTCTTCCTCGTCTGCTTCTTCTTCTTCTACCTCCTCTTCTTCTTCGTCAGAATCCGACTCCAAGTTCGTGGTTGCATATGGAGTATTTGGATCCAACCCCAAATCTACTTTTTCTTCCGATTCGCTATCTTGGACAGGAATTGGTTCATACTCCTCACAGATTCTCTTCTCCACAATTATGTCCATTGCTATTTCACTTGCATCCACCTCAGAGAAATTGACCATGGTCTTCACCATTTTCACAACATCTCCATCATGCTTAATTCGCACTAGCCAGAACTTTCCCGAAGCAACAGGACATCTAAATAACAATTCATTTATTTCTTCATTATCATCAAAAGAAATCTTCTCAACTACTTTTTGACATAATCGCTCATACGTTAACTTATTTGCGTGAAACTTCAGCCTTGCTTCACATCCTCCTTCATATTCAAAACCGGTAAGCCTATTTTGCTTACATTCTCCATCGTACAACACTCTTATGCGAACAGTTCGCAGAGACATTTTAGATCTCTACATAAGAAAATTATATATATGTTCAAACAAGTCGAATTAAAAATCTACTCCTAATTAATACAATTGCATCATTTCGACTTACGAGTTATACATTATCAATATTTAACAACAAAAATCTTACCTAATTCACGAATTTAATAACAACAGTCCAAAAAATCAAAACTAACAACCACCATTCTTAATCACTTATTAACTTTCACATTTCAACAATATCAATAATTAAAAACACAAATCTTAGCTAATTCACGAATTTAATAACGACAGATCAACAAAATAAAACTAACAACAATTTTTCTTAATTAATTATCATTAACAATAATTAACTACATCAATATTTCCTAAATCACGAATTTAATAACGACAGTTCAACAAATCAAACTAACAAGAACCATTCTTAATCAATTATCAAGTTGTAATAATCACCATTAACAATAATTAACTACACTAACAAAAAATAACCACCGCTCAAAAATTCATAAACAAACTATATAACAAATACTCAATTACAATTAATTACCTCCTTGAAGCGTGAATTCGAAGCTTCAATCCGTGCACAAAATTAGCTTTTGCCCTCTCCAAACCTGTTTTTTTTTAGTTTATCCCGTCTGTGAACTCGTTCTCTGAGAGTTTCTTGATATAGTCAAATTTCAACCAAAAAACGAGATTTTTTCCCGTTTATTGGTAGATAGAAAATCTCAGAATCCAATTCCACCCGTGAATTCGAGATTTCGTGTCGGATTTCTGATAACCAAAAAACGGGCTAAAATCCCGTTTCTTGGTCAGTTAAACGGGATTTCGCCCCGTTTGACCAAAAAACGGTATTTCAAACCGTTTTTTAGAAACGGTATGGAATCCCGTTTTATGGTAAAAACGGGCTCAAATCCCGTTTTTTGTACCATTAAACGGGATTTTACCCCGGCGGTCCACGCTGGACACCAAAATCGAATTTTTGTAAACAGTAACACCAATTTGTAGAATAAGGATGAACAGTAACCCCTTTTAAAAAAAAAAATCCCAGATACACTTGCTTCATATTTTTTTGTAATCATCGTCCTTATTCTGATTGGAAATCACTTAAAATTGTTTCTAAAATGTTTTTGTATTCAGTTGGTCTTCCTGATAATTTTGAATAGTCTTCATTTACCCATTGTAATAATTTGACTCATCTCGATTAGTTCATGTAATTTTGTCTTGTTCTTATGAAAATAAATTAAACTGAACCTTAAATTATCCTTAAACTCGTTATCTTGTTGGAAAAAAAATAGAGATATCTCTATTTTTTATCATTCCAAACTCTCGTTTAAAGGCTTACCAAAAAATATTGGAATGGCGCATTCGAGGGAGACATTATATATAGATTCAATATACGAATAAACAATTTTATTCAAAGTAAATCTTTAAAATCCGAAAGTTGTTGTTAATTGAAATTTCTACCAAGGATAAACAGAGTTCGACGAACAAATATTAACAAAGAAAAGAAATCCCATGGAAACAAGTGACCATTTCTTTTTTTTGCAAATTCAAGTATATTACAGAAGCCAAGTTGAGGAAAACTAATTGGACTATTCGTAGAGAGAGCACTTAGTTGGCAGCTTCCTCCCTTAGTTGGCAGCTTTATCTTGCACACCGTTCATTACTTGCTGCAATCATATTCAACAAAGGAAAATATTACAGGCAAAAAAATATATGTCGGGTCTTATTTAGTAGCCGAATAAGATTATTAAGATTATTATAGAAGGAGTAATTTTACAAGAGAGTAATTGAGATTAATTTGCAGGGAAACAAAATCTGTTTTTGTTCCTATACTTTCCTGTTAATACAAGAACTATCCATCTATTAAGACCTTACTCTTATCTTATTACTTTGATTATGTTATCCAACCACAATGTTAGAACATCGGCATGTACCTGGAAGCAGGATAAGGTGTACTGAACATCACCAGAAGAGATCTGGTGGTGAAGAACAATCCTAACTCTGCTGACAAGAAAAAATGCACTTAATTCAGAAAAATCGATTCTCCGCGATTGCAGCGAAACACTACTCGTATATTATCATTCGCTTTGGCCATGCATATGAGTATCAGCAAAGAAGATATCAAATCCGTGAAATGTAAACAAAAAGCATGTCATCGTCCAGCTTTGACGAAACGCACCTGGAGGGACCTTCTTGCATCAGCAGTATCCCGTGCAACGCCAGGTTCTTGCATAGTTTCTCTCCTGTGATTCTTGAGGCCTCGTCTATCGTAAAATATATCTAGAATATTGAAATGCATAGAGAGAAGTTGCATCTCTAAGTTATAATACGTGACATCACTGCAGGAAATAACATAGAAGATGAGGCAATTGCCCAACTTACTATGTTCGTTTCGACAGCAGCGAGATTCACTTTTATCCCTTTGATTTGATTTAGTCCCTCTGAAAATAATTAAATCATTACAATGAACAAATTCAAAATTTTCATCTCTTATTGTAACCAATGACCCAAAAAGTTCAGAGATTGATCTAGTACCTGCAAGTGTCTTAGCATTCTTGTGATCATCCTTAAGTTTGCTAACATTATCCTGCACAGCAACTAGGGCAGCAGCACAAATGATGCCAATCTGCCTCATCCCACCGCCTAATGTCTTCCGCAGTATTCTTGCCTAGATGTGCAAACTGGTTGTTCACAAGAGCTTCTACGCTAACAAATTTTCGTAAACTATTGTTTCCGAGGACACATTCCTAACTGACTCTTTTTCTTACCTTAGCAATAAAGCTTTCTGAACCAACAATGACTGTTCCTATAGGCGCACCTAAACCTTTTGATAGACAAACCTAAACAAAAAAATAAATTCACACTCTTCAGAAATTCCCAAGAATTGGACCTGAACTTATCCCTTGAAATATAAAAAATGTTTTGCTCATAGTTTACCGAAACAGAATCAGCAGCTTGTACAAGCCTATGAACAGGAACTCCAAGTGCCTGGAAGACAAACATTGAGATCAAATGCCGCAAAAATACCCACCGCAAGTTTCTAGCATTTCACAAGATATGGCTCCGGAGTATTAAAGACAAGTGAAAGATAGATGATAGAATCTGATAGCTCACATTGCTAGCTTAAACAAACATTGAAGAAATATCTCCGGACCCAATTTATGTAATGATCTATTGTGGCAGAACCGAAAAATCGAAAAATCTTTACTCACAACAGATGCGTTGAAAATCCTAGCACCATCGATATGAAGCTTCAAGCGATGCCTTTTTGCTAATTCTCCTACTTTGTCGGTATATTCAGCAGATAGGCACCTTCCACCGCAGCTGTATCAAAGAACCCAAATAACAAAAATGAATTTACAGGAACTATCAATATGAGCAATGAATTTCAACATGAATAACTTTCAGAATTGTCACAGTAATACAAGCAAAGAATTGAAAAGACATTGCCAGCAAGAAGTATTAAATCATAGTCCAACAAGAATTGCTTTTAACATTGTCACAATAGAACTGGCAAAGAAATTGATAAGAAACTAACTTTGCTTGTGAGTTTTCCAGACAAATGAGTCTTGTTGTCGGAAAAACTAGCTCCCCTCTCGGATCTCTTATTTTGGCTTCAATTTGATCGAGATCCATGGTTCCATCTTCGTTATTCTTGACCGTCCTTGCATGCACGCCTCCGATTGTCGCAATTCCTCCATTCTCGTAAATGTGGATATGAGAATTATCTCCAAGAATGACTTCACTTCCTCTGACATCGCAATGTACAAGAACACTGATAAGGTTGCCCATGGTGCCCGACGG